>BHFT01005969.1:0-10918 GCA_004320025.1 Laticauda laticaudata
AATTCTGATGGCAGGGGCAACAAAACCATAAGACCTCAAAGCAATTCAAGCTGGGACTTGAGCTCAGAGGGAAATAGGATGGGGCGGGGAACAGTTTCAGAGGATTGGTTATTTGGCCGGTTCCCAACTATTCAAAAAATTTTTCCCACTTACCCAGTTTTCTTCCAAGGAACTCGGTTCAGAATTTCTTTGGGCTGAATTGCTGCCACCCTTTTCTGGAACAATGTATTCAAAAACCCACTTTCTGTATTTTTCTGTAGTTTCATTACAATTTATAATTAGGAAGACAAACGTTCCAAAAAAATTGGATTTTCACAAGATAAGCTTAAAATATTAAAAAGGAGGGGGACCATTGGTCAATTTTCTTCCCTCCCAGTTTCCATCTATGGGAAGAAAAAAGACTTTGCCTCCTTTCTTTCAAATCACCAACACTAGTATTTTTTTAAGTATTCTGCTCTTACCGGGGACTTAGGGAAAAACACAATTGGCATAAATGCCGGGATTTGTTTCCAGGGGTCACTAAACATTTCTTATAATTGCCTTATTCTTTCGATTGCAATTGATCTTGGACCCACCTAAAGAAAAAAAACATGTTTTAAAGAATATTTCACCATGGGAAAAGGGGGGGCATTTTAAGGGCGCAAGAAAGGCCTTGAGATAAATCTTTGGATAAAAAGGGGAGGGCGAATTTTGTTTATGAAAATTTTTTTTTCAAGTTAAATTCAAAAAAGATCCCCCCATAAAAAAAAACTCATATGAATACGCGGAATAATTTGATGATCAATGTATGAACTCCCCAAAATTTATAAAATTGTCAAAAGGTCTGTGTTAGTATTTCTGTTTTAGATCCTCAAGAAGATTCTTCTTTTGGGAACTGCAGTATGATTTTTGGGAAAATCCCTAAATATTATTCTGTTTTCCTTTACCTCAATTTTAAGTCCCTATGTTTATAATCAGTAAAGAAAATACTAATTTCTTCATTTTTCTTCCTTCTTTTCTTTGCCTTTCCCTGCATTTTAATAAATAATTAGATGAGGGCTTTTAAACAAAATTTAATGGGGGCTCTTTTCCTATACATTGTTGAGGAGATTAAGTTACTTATTTTGTTCTCTCTTTCTTCCAAAGTCTGTGCCATGAGTTGTTATTCCAAAAACTGTCTACTGTATCTCACCCAAAAATAACTTATACTCTTGTTATTTTCTCCTGTATTTTGCAGGGGTGGGATTCCACTAATGTTCTTAAAAAACTAAAACCGGTTTCTTGTGGCGTGGGGCCTAATTTTGTTAGCGTCTGTGGGGCTTGAAGTGGGCCCATGTTTTCAACTGGGGAGGCATGGGCTGTATTGATAATATAAGTGTAAAAATTTTATGTTAAAATCTATTGGAATTTTTTTTATTTCTACAAAAAAGGGGGCAACTTATTACCCAAAAAATTTCAGCAAATGCAGCCAAGGCCAAGGCGGATGAGTTTGGTCACAAGAATCAACAGAGTTCACTTAGAGGATCTATATTTATAACCAAATGCCTGGATTATAACCAAAATTGCAACCAAAGTCTGGGAAAACAAGCAGGGTTGAACTCGAAAGGTACCGGGGATAATCACGTTAAAGGTAAAATATGATTTTAGTTGGGATTAAAACAAAGAAACTTGTGGTGGGATTAAAAAACCCCATGACTGGGAATTTATACTTGGGTGAAGAAGGATAAAACTAATTTCAAAAAAACCAAAAGACCCATTAAAAAGAGGGGTGGGAGTTGCTTACTGTTATGTTAGAGAAAAAACCCTACTAATATTCTACAGAAAAATCTCATTGAAAACCAAAGATTGAAACAACCAACCTAAAAATGCAAAAATGGGGTCAATATAAGAAGAAAAAACGATGACATGGGCCATTAGTTTGGATAAATTTTTATAGGGGCCACCCAATCATGCAAGAAAAAAATAAATTAAAAGTGTCCTTTTTTACGGCGCCAGGCCCAACCAACATAAGGGCATATGGCAGGAAACCACACAAAATCAATATAGTAATGGTGAGACTTTTCCAAATCTCTCTCCTTTTTGATATTCAAAAAACATGGGCAAACTTAAATTCTGCAAAACCACAGGTGAGGATAACAATAAATAATTTTTCCTAACCAACCTAAGCTACAACTGGTATTGTCCCCAAAAAGGTAAGAGGGGGCCTGGAAACTGGGCAGGGACAACCATCATTTTACTTGGACCTATAATTCTTTACAACACGGAGAAAGGGAAGTAAAATAAGGGAGTTTTTTCTTTAAACAGAGCAGGAAACCTTGGTTTGAGAAGTGCGGGGAACAATTCATTTTACAAAAGGAAATTCAAACATTTTAAACAACAAAAAAACCAACAAAGCAAACAAAACAATCATTTTTTTAATGGACAAACCAGCGGGGGAGTCTTTTCAAAAAAACAGGAAGGCCTGATTTCCAATAAAACTCAGAGAAAAACTTGGGGAATAGAATTTCCCGATGGATCTGAAAAAAAAACCTTTAAAGGGGGAAAAAAACTCGAAGGGAATCTTGGGAAAAACGCGCTTAATAAAAAGTTTATGGATCATAGAAAGCCCAAAAAAACCAGGGCCCACCCCAAATACCCACCTGGAGGAAAAAAGAAAAACAAGAAAAATCCAAGAAGAAAACTCAGCCATTGGCTGCCCAACCAAAAAGGGATTTTCCCTCTGGCCAATTTGGGAAAAAAGGAAAAAAAAGGGACAAGTACAAAAAAAAATGGAAAAGAAGGGAACATACAACGAAGGCAGGGGAATATCAGCAGATTTAGCCACTAAAAATCTGCACAAAGGGGGGCACCCAAAGTTTTCAGGATAGGGGCCAAAGGTGCTCATAACGAAAACCAAAAGGATTGCATAACCAAAAGTCAAAAAAAAGATAATTAAAAACAAAAAAAGTTTTCTCTTTCAACATATTTAAATACAAAGAAAAATAAATTCAAAAAAAAGAAAATGGTCCACTTTAAAAGAGAGGGGGGGGGATATGGCAAAAGTAACAGGGCCAACAAAGGAAGAGGAAAAAAGCAAGAACTGCTTAACCATTCTTTAAATCCATCTTCACCAACAAAAAAACTATAGTTCAACCCACCCAAAACATATAACTGTAAAAGACAGACCAGAAATAAAAGTTAAATAAGCAAAAAAAAATTAGTAAGAGGAATACTGTCTGATCTTGATGAAAACAAATCATCGGGGCCTTGATTAGTATTATTTATCCCAGAGTTTTAAAGGAGCTGGCAGAAGTGCATCTTCTAGAACCACTGCACCATATCTCTTCAAAAATCTTGGAGCACCAGGATCTACCAGCGGGACGTGGAAAAGAGCTGAATGTCGGCTTCCCATTCTTCAAAAATAGGATAAAAAAACAGACCCAGGAAAACTATAGACCAATCAGTCCTAGCATTCAATACCGGGAACATACTGTTGAAAAGATGAATAAACAACATGCATTTGCCAACATCTAGAAACAAGTAAAGTATAACTAACAGTCAGCACAGGTTTGTGTTAAAAACAGATCATGCCAAACCAATCCTATATTGCTATCTTTCTAACACAGTTGACGTAAATTAGTTAGATCAGCAAAAAATTACTGTGGTCAATACTTATGATTTAGATTTGTTTAGCAAAAGGCATTTGACCAAAGTAGACCCAACCTACTTCTTAGTAAGCCTAGAAAAAAGTGAATAGATAGCACAACCACTAGATTGGATCGCTATGCAGGCTGGCCAAACTGTACTCAATGAGTACGTCCTCAATGGGTCTAAGTCTACCATGCGAGGAAGTAAGCAACAGTGAAGATAAGTGCCACTGTCAGCCTTCAAGAATCTTTAACTATCGCTTTGCATCTTTCGGCTGTCATAAGTAACTGGGGGGGGAGGAGGGGCATGAGTCTGGAAGGTGAAGCTGGAGGTGTTGCCATTTTTTTCTCTGTTGTGTAAATGAGGAGGGGGAGCATACATCAGAGTTTAGGTGTTTTTATTTTCGCTAGCTTTCTTTTCTCTGCGCAATCTGCAACCGCGTGCTATGAATATCCAAGGTCAACGGACCAGAGGCCTCATCACACCTGAAGATGCTCATGATCATATTCACAACTTCTAATTAGAAGTTATATCTGAAATCATTGGGGTGGAGAACACTTCCATCACTTTGTATATGCTGAATTGCGCTAATTTTCCTCAGATTCAGAGATTCTTTGGTGTTCCTACCACTTCACTTTTCCAAGTAAAAGCATAGTCTTTTCTCTAACTATTAAGAGTGCTCGGAGTATTTCTTTTCTTGGGTTTGAATGCGGAGAACCCCTACATTATTCTGAATCTCAGTCTACCAGCCCACCGCTGAGAGAAACACCCAACATTTTTCTTCAAGGGGGCCTGGACATCATGTCATCTTCAACATAGTGACTCAGGAAGACTCGATGGGAGGCATGAGGGGCAAGATTCTTTGCTGGCTACAGAGAAGCCGCAACGTTCTAGCAGAAGCCTCAATCCTGGAAGAGGATCCAGCTGTGAAGCTAGGATGGTCAGTGGGGGTTGGCTGGAAGGATCGGAGACGAAGGCGACCACCCCCCCGGGATCAACCACTGCCGCAAGGGTGGGAAAAGGGGCCATGGCAAGGAGAAGGAAAGAGAGAAATTCTCATCACTGGATCAAGCCAGGAGACTCCAGTTAGGACTGAGATGCCTGTTGAGACAAGCACCCAAGCCTGTACAAAGGTATAAGGGGAAAGGTGGCAGTAGCTCCCTGCTAGGAAGGAAGGTCAGAGTCAGCCCCTCTCGCCATAAATCAACTCTGAGGGTAATGCGAGCAGCGCCCGGGAGCCCCAGTGGCGAGGCTGTAATTCCTGTGAAGGCGTAGTAGCTCCTAAGTATGCCTCCGTAGAAGTATAAAGTTATATGGGGAAAGTCCCAAAACCTGGGGTTTTTTCCGATAGCCACAAGTTTGGAGCTATATGGAAAGAAATTATGGAGGATTTTTTTCCCTCAGAAGCAGCCTAAAAGTGAGTATGTGGTGTAGCCGCGGGCTTGGAGGGAAGCTGCACGAGTGGAAATACTGGAATGAGTGATAACTGATAACTGATTAATAATGCTCCCCGTGATGAATTATAAACTCTGTTCATGGTACTGCGCTGCGTGCAGGCTGGTTGCTAGGACGCCTACTGGTCGCAGACGTCGCAAGGCCCGGATTAAGGATGAAGGACCATATAATCCAGGCGGCAAGGTCGTGGCTGACACACCAAGAATTTAGGACACAGTTAAAGGTCATATCCGAGGCTGGTCCAGGAAGCCCTTGATGAAGTATGTTTAAAGGTCTCTAAATGAAAGATGTGTATCCAGAATGCTATTGCTAGAAAGAGACCAAATCGACTCTGCAGAGATTCGCGGTACTTGTCCTGGGCAGAAGATAGTGTAGAAATTGATTTAACTGTAACGGCAGACCATTGCGGGAGGTTCTGGGTGGAGCGAAGCCATCGCCCCCCACGTCCCAGAGGATCCCAAACCTCAGAGGCAGGAGAGGGCGATGCAACGACCAGACGCCCTTGGCCTGTTTCTCATGCGGAAGGAATACTGGGCTGTGAACTGCCAAAGTCAAGCTGGAAACAAGGGGGCGCCAAAAAGGAGGGAAGAACGCCTGAAAAATCCCCAGCTGAAGCGTTGAAATGAAGTGTTGAAAGAGAGGTGGGCAGAGAGTCATCGCCTCCCGCCGGGAGAGGAGCAGAAACCTCGTACCCCTGCAGTGGAGGATTACGAACTCGAATAAGACTTCCTGGCTAAGTCCAATTGGGGGCGCTATACCATTTCCTAGTGAAGTTCGAGAGTACCCCAATTCAGGTGTGAAGGGGAAATGCTACGCCCTCTAGACTTGGGTGCACAAGGTGTTAATAATCAACACGGAAGAGTAGTGGAGAAAAGGCTTTAAAACTAAAACCTTATAAGTGCCCTTTCCTTTTGCCAATAGATGGATTCAGTGGCTGGGGTGCCCTGCATAGTTTTATCACGGAACCTTAGAAATCTGATTCATGGAGAGGCATAATGAGTGCAGCTCTGTGTTTATTTGTAGTCCCTGGGATTGAGAGCAACCATCAACTACTGGGATAATATCCCTGGCTCCGGAAATGGAACCCCAGGATTAAACTGGAAAAGGCGGTTTGTTTGCAGCATACGTCATCCAAGCACGTGCAACCGAAAAAGGGAGATCTCCAGCCAAAGTTCAGTTCCAATCGAATAGTCTTCCACAGCGTACTGGAAACCCATGAAAGGGAGGAGAAAATTCCCAAAGAGTATTGGGATTTTAAAAAGGTTCAGTGAGAAGGCCTCGGATGAGCTTCCGCCTCACCGAGCCAAACAGACTGTGCATATTGAAATTTTGCCTGGGGTGAAGCCTCCCGAAACCGAAGTTACTCAATGACACCACGGGAATTAGAGGGAGCTAAGATTGTTTATAGATGAAAATCTGGAAGGTTTCATCCAACCTTGCTAGGAACTCCGTAGCGGCCCCAGTGTTGTTCCGTGAAAAGAAAGATTGCTCCAAAGCTTGGTGGTTCGACTACAGAAATTTGAAGCCATTTCCGTGGGGAAAACATGTGTACCCCTCCCCTTTGATGAAGGACATGTGGCCCATCCTAGCCAAGGAAAAGATTTTCACGAAAGTTGGATTTGAGAGAAGTACTACCGATGAAAATTAAGGAGGGGATGAGTGGAAGACCGCTTTTAACTCTGCCCAATGGGTTGCTCCAATTCAACGTTCTTCCTTTTTGGTACAAAGGGCCCCAGCTGTATCATGCAGAATGATCAATCAGGTGTTACATGACATTTATACAGGGGGGTTCTGGTTTACTTATGACATCTTATCTACACGGAAACTCTGGATGAACATTGAAACTGGTGTGCGGTCTGTTCTTACAGAAACTGTGTGCCGCTAAGTTGATGCTAAACTTGTCCAAGTGTGAATTCCATCAGAGAAAATTGACTATCTTTGGGATATTGCATTTTCATCTGAGGGCATAGAAATTGGATCCAGAGAAAGGATGGCCGTATTGGAAAGGCTCCCCAATGTACCAGAAAAACAACTCAAAGCTTCTTGGGATTTGCAAAGTTTTCCGGCAATTTTTATCCCCGCTTTTGCTAAGATAGCACTGCCATCACAAATCTCTTAAAAAACCAAGGATGAGGTGAAGCCAAGGCCAGGCAAGACTGTTGGAAGGTTCCATGGAGTGTCCAGCAGCTTTTTGAAAAGCTTAAAACGACTGTTTGCTGCAGAACCAGTGCTAAAGCACCCGGAATGAGGCTCCCTTCTGATTCAAGGCCGATGCAAGTGATGTGGCTGTTGAGGGTGTATTAACTTCAAGAAAGACGTAAAGGTGACCTTACAGCCTTGTGTGTGTTACCTCCCGTAAACTGTCTGAAACCGAGAGAAGGTGGGCCATCTGGGAAAAAGAAGCTTTTGCAGTTCGTTGGGCCTAACTGACCTGGAGACATTTTTTGGAAGGAGCAAAACATCCATTTGAGGTATGGACTGATCATAAAAATTTGGAAGCCTTAAAAGCACCTCGGAAGCTGTCCCCTAAACAAGTTTGCTGGGCCCATTACTTCAAGCGGTTCAATTTCTCATTGACGTACATTCCAGGCGGGAAGAACTTCATAGACTACCCCAATATAATAGTATGCGCCATGAGGTGATAATTCCAATTGTTTTGACTAAACATCTAGCCACCCCAATGATCACCAGAACCCAAAAGAAGAAACAAGAAGTGGATTTATCGAATGACCGAACCGAGCAACTAAAAGAAGCTTTAAAACTTGATGATTGGTTCTTGGCTCATTCTAAAGACTATACAGTTAGAGATGGTTTGGCTTAGGTGGGGACCAAGTTGTATGTGCCACAGGTGCTGAGGGGCCAAAATTTTGGAAATATTTCCTGAAGTTGATAGGCTCCGCCCAGGACTTAAGCTCCGCCCACCACCCCCAAACCAATGGGGCCTGTGAGAGAACTAACGTAGTGTTAGAACAGTATCTTAGATGTTATATAAATTATCAACAAGATAACTGATCCAACCTACTATCATTTGCTGAAGTGGCATATAACAACTCCGTACATAGTAGTACTGGCTTTACTCCATTTAAAGTAGCTTCAGGACAAGATTTTGTACCCATACCTGAACTTCCTCATGAAAGGCCTAACATCCATTCGTTGGATGAATGGATAACTCAACTCNCTTGTTCCAAGATTCCATCTGCAAAGACGTTGGCTAAACTGTTTATTTCACATATCTATAGGTTACATGGCGTTCCAGAACACATAATCTCTGTCAGCGGGGTCCAATTTACCTCAAATTTTTGGAAAGAGTTCCTGAGGTTGATAGGCTCCGCCCAGGTTTAAGCTCCGCCCACCACCCCCAAACCAATGGGGCCTGTGAGAGGACTAATAGGGACTCCTGAGGTCCCACAACCCAACTGTGAAGCTATTGCCACTACTTGCCTTCGTAAGATATTAGGATTTAAACCCTTCTCCAGGCTGGAGAAAATCCAGCACTTGAGTAACACTGTGATTAGATCTATTTGTTTCTTGGAACACCAGGTTCCAAATGCTCTCCAAGTAGCATCATAAATTCTGTTGGTTGATGGTCTCCTGAATGCCTGGAGTGCCTGTATGACCTTGTCTGAACACTCAACGCTTTAGCATTGCNAAGCTTGGTCCTAAATATGTTGGTCCTTTCATGATTGAACAGATTATAAACCCTGTAACAGTCCAGCTGAACTTACCTAAAACTCTTCGACAAATTCACCCGGTCTTCCAGGTAAGGAGTGAGTGGGCAGGCAGGGGTGGGGCCAGCCAGTGGTGTGATTTGCCGGTTCTCTGAACTGGGCAAAATCATAACAACCGGTTCTATAGAACCAGTCCAACCAGGTAGAATCCCACCCCTATGTATTTGTACCATATTTTCTTGACTGGATGCTTGTGTTTTAATTCCTGGGGCAAACTGAGACAATATTCAGGAATATCTTGCCAAGAAAACTGAACAGTGACTTAGCAATACTTCAAATGAAAATCAATACTATGAATATAATACATAGTATTTCTGTTTTCCAAGAGGTATAAGACTCATGCCTTCCTTGTTCCTTTCCAAATACAGTTCTTTCAGATGTTTTTAATTATATTTCTCATGATCAAATATTTGAAAGCAAAACTCAAGGTGAGATTGCCTCTCATCTCTTGAAATTACAATACAGCAAGCATCAGAACTAGATGCTATTCTATCCTTTCAACAGCAAAACAAACCAAATCTCTCTTATTTTAGCAAGCTTACATTGGAGATGCTTCAGTCACTATGTTTCATGGATATTAGTTTGCCTGGGCAAATGGAAGTTTATAATTTTGAGGTCAGTAGCCTTCAATTTTCTACTACATCTTCTTTCCTAGATATTTGATCACGATTTTCTTTTCAGTACCAGAAAGGTGTTAAAATAACACTATTAAACTATTTTTGTTCTAAAAGTCTTTCTAAGCCTCCTGAGTCTTTTATCTGCCTCATATGCCTTACTTCTTTACATCCCTTTTTCATTTCCTATCAGAGAACAAATTGATACAGTCATCCTAACCTCTTGCAAAAGAAAGAAGATTGCTTCGTACAATGTAAAACAAACCTAAACAGAAATAATAGGAATTTGTATGAAAATCATTCCTTTGGTTGTCTCACATCACATGTAAAGGGTACAAATGATATACAAGTTCAATTGAAGTTCCTTTCAACAAAATAAAGCCTATGCCAATAGCAAATTATTATTTGCATGCTATGATGAAGCTGCAAATATTTTTTAAATAATGGAAAGATCTATTAAACAATCACAGCATAAGATTCACTTTACAATTATTGCAAGAAATTCATAAAATGATGCAAAAAAAATGTCTCACTCAGCAACATAAAATTTGGGCTCAGTTGCAGTCGTAAGTTGAGAACTATCTGTAATAACAGGATCTGGGTTGGGGCACTGAGAAAGGTGAGCAAATATAAATCTCCTTCCCATCCTCTCAACTTATAAAAGGGAAAAGGGGGGAAATCTATTTATGTCACCAAAAAATAACCAACATAGGAGAAAAATAGTATGTCATTTTCATATTATTTTAATGCAGTTAAAATAGTCCAAATTCCAGGGATCAGGTGTTTAAAAGTAATAGGAAGGTAGATTCTGCAGTTGTAAAGGGTTATAACTGACTGTTTCAGATGTATTGCTTTTTTAAAAAAATGCAATCAAAGCAAGACACAACTTTCTGAATCTGAAAAATGACACACATACTCATAGATGCAATGGAGTAAAGCAACAATAAATGTACGGGGACACATTTATTTTCATTTCACTTCATCACAGCTAGAAAGGAAAGTTACATAGGGGAAAATAAATGTTGTAAAAAGAATATAAATCTTTCAACAACAGATCTATTATGATAAAATAAAAATCCCCAAGTCCCTGATATCTACAAAGTGAAGCACTCCAATTCTGCTACAAATAAATAGCTTTTCCTAACAATCACACAGCTCCTTTATCAGTGATCATACCAAATGATCTTAGATATTCCCGATATTAAAAGAACATTTTTCTTACTTTTTTTGAAAAAAAGAACTTATTAAGCTTTCAGGGCCAACTGAGAAACGCTGTATATGCATTTTTCATAAATACAACTTGAAAATATGCAATCTGACACTTACTCTGATAAAAAAAAGGAATTTCTTCTGTTCACAAATAAAATCCAGCTTCCCTGACATTTGCATAATGAAAGAGAAAACAGTAAGATGCTGAACTTAAAACTGCAAACCTTCTATGTTAAGGCCCTGTCACACTGGCCGACGGATGCAAAACGTTTGTAAAAAGGACACAGTGGATGAGAAAAATGTTCC
>BHFT01005971.1:0-41934 GCA_004320025.1 Laticauda laticaudata
TCCAGCTTTTTTACTGCATTTTTGTGTTCATCTAGGTGGGTACTTATTCTTCTATTGGTCTATCCAATGTATGTGGCAGGGACAGACCAATAGAAGTGAGCTCATAGATACAGCAATTGCCCAAGACTCAAGGTCTAGAATCTAGATAGATCAATCTGAATATTTGTTGGATTTACTACAGGAAAGGCTACAATGCCATACACATGGAACTGTGAATGCCTGCTGCTACACAAAGGCAACAGGTGAATAAGAACCTTCCTCAAGAACTCAGTGGGACTTGAAAGACAACACTAGAAGTCAACTCATCAGTGGGAAAGAGGGTGAATGGGGTTTGGTGAGTGTCTAACCACTGCCCTGGATGAAATCCACAGTATCCAGGAGTGCCTCAGTAAGATGGCACCCAAAAATGAGCTACTGAAAGAATACCTGAGGCTGCAGTAGACATAGGAGGAAGATCAAGCTGAGAAAGTATTATGGCAAGCAAGATCCTGCAAGAGATATACCATCAACAGATAGCTCAGATGGCAAACACTGGGAAAGCATCATGGCTGAAAAGAGCTGGACAAAGACAGCACTAAGGTACTGATTATAGCAGCACAAGAACAGGCCCTAATCACCNATCCAACACACCTTTCTCCTCCTATTTTCCCCACAACAACTATGTGAGGTCAGGTGGGATGAGAAAGAGTGACTAATTCAGTCACCCATTTGGCTTTCATATCCAAGGCAGGACTTGAACTCAAAGCCTCCTGCTTTCTATCCTGGTGCCTTAAACCAAATTGGCTTCGTGGCAGGGTGTAAGATGCAGGCAAGAACAGTATACACTGAATAGCTGTTAGCAAGCAGGCTGATAAAAAAAACAGCCAGCAACTGTGCTGCTGTTGCCCTACCCCTTGAAGTCCTCATCTCAGCCAGCACAGCCTAACAGTTGAAGCACTGAAGAAGTAGAAAAATCTTAAGTTTTAGTTTGGTCTTGTGCACAAAGCCAAGTAGCTAAGTGACCTTGGGTCCGTCCATGGAATAGAACGCAGCAGAAAATCATCTCCAAAATTGTCAAGTAAACTCAATGGGCTTATCCATAAAGTTACCAAATCTATCAATTAAATTTAACATACTAAATTACACATTTGTAATATATATCACAATCAAATTGGAAAAATGTGACATCACTAGTAGAATGAACTAAGCTTTTATAGTTGCACTGCTTTTACAAAACCTTCCCTTTGTGATCCAGGATGAGTTTGTTTCCT
Source organism: Laticauda laticaudata (assembly GCA_004320025.1). NCBI lineage: Eukaryota > Metazoa > Chordata > Lepidosauria > Squamata > Elapidae > Laticauda > Laticauda laticaudata. Next base: position 1,251 of record BHFT01005971.1, read on the forward strand.
CTAGAAGGCACAATGTGTTGTGATCTCATATGTAAATACCATGGATTTATGTAGTTGTGTGAGTCTGAAGACCCATGTGGCATTGCTCGTCTTCATTGCTCTTCATGGAGACCCTGGAAAGTGACAAAAGCCCTTGTATGTTCAGCTATTAGCGGGCAACTGTATGCAGGCAAAATTACCTAGAGCACATCGAACTTACATTTCTGACAAATTGTTATGGCTACTTGATTTGTGGTATTTGGTCTTGTAAAAATTTAAAACATGCGCTCATTCAATAGCAGAGCACGGCTGAAATTAAGAGAAGGGAGAACCTGTTTATTTACTCTTAAGATACAGAACGAAATAATGTGAACGTCCCTATTCCTTTTCTCATGAGTCAACTCTTCTTGGCAAATGTTTTCCTCGTTTCATTCGCCACGACCAGTTAAGCGAAGTCAGGAAAGAATGAACAACTTCAAGGGACCCTGAAGCAGAACACAGCCGAAAGTAAAAGTGAGCGACGCAGCTTACCACCGACTTTCCCGCCTAGAACAGCCATTTCGGTGGGCGGGGGAGGGAGGAACGTTTCCTTTCCGTGACGTCCCACGAAGGCCGCTCTATCGAACGACTGGGTGCACGTGCTGGATAGAGAGCCCGAGGCCTGCAGTGTACGCCTGCGCCCTGCGATGCTACATAAACGAGAGCCAGAGAGCTGGCGGTCTTACTTTCGGGCGGGGCGGGGATGGGGTGTAAGCCGTGGAAGGCTTCGTAGGGGCCCGCCGCCGCCGCTCATAGGTGTAGCACCACCGGCAGCGGCACGTGACGCCGCTTGTTGCCTCCCCTGACGCTTCTGGCTGGTGGCCCGGGGATCCCCACGTGCATGCCTGCGAAGAAGAAGAAGAAGAAAAGGGTCAGCGGCGGATGCGTGACCGTGTGGTTGCGAGCAGGGGACCCTCCTGCTGGTTTTGCCGCACCGCCAACTGCGGAGCTTTTGCTCAGCTCCCGAGCACCTTTGGCGGCTGCTATGCTGTGGAATAACCCAGGCTTGCGCCTCAAGCTCCAGTCCTGTGCCCTCCGGTGCCTTTTCCTTCCTTCATGACTGCTCCTTCGCCGGTGGCGGCAACCGTCCCGGGCAGAGTCATGGCCCCTGGGCCTCCTGAGCATGCTGCTTTGGCAGCCGATCCCCCCGTGAGCGCGGCTCGCGGGAAGCAGGAGCCCCGGGCAGTGGTGCCCGCTCGGAGAACGGTTCCCTCTCCCTCCTGTCGGGCGATACCCACGGGCAGCCCTGCCGGGTTTGTCCTGAATCCTGCGGGCGCTAGGCTTCCCCTTAGTTTCCTCCCACCCTTCGCCCTTCGACCCCAAGTGCTGCCTGCTGCTCCCCTAGGAATCAAACTGACCCCCTCGACTCCGGGTCGGCAGTCTGGCAACCTGGGTGTGAGGCAGCCAGCCCCTCCCTCGGGAGGGCCCAAACCCGCACAAACCACAGTACAATTGCCTGCTAATTTTCAGATCCCCCAAGGTAAGCAGCTCCCTTTTTGGACCGTCCGTTTGATCTTAATTATGGCTCTTCTGCCACCTCCCTATACAGCCTGAGTCAAAGTTACGGTGAATTTTGAAGCACCCGAATGATGCTGGGTTCTGCCAAGTTTTGCTCTGTCGAAACCTTTTTCTAAAAACCGGATAATATATGAAATCCATGTGTGGAGCGGTGCAGCTAAAAACTTCTTCCATGGTTAATTTCATGTTTAGGAAGTTGTATTCACAGTTTCTTCAACAATATTAGGCCTTTTGAGATGTGAGGGGGATAGAGAAGAGAAGGGTCCAGATATTTAACATTTCTCAGTATATCTGATTCAAACTACTGCACTAAATTGCCCGATGGGTGTCCAAATTCTCGAAATTGTACTTGGGCTGCTTGGGCAGAGACTTTCTTTTTGCCCATCTTCAGAAATACCCAAATGTAGGACAACTCAATTTTACTGAGTTCTCAACATTTTCTAATGGTACTGAATATTGTATATCAGTTCATTCCAAAAAACATCCACATCATCATACCTATCGACTGACCTATGTTTGGTCAGTGGTCACCTTTGAAATGTGTGTGATACAGTGAAATATTGGGAATAAGTGTCAGGGTTCTCGGTGCATGTCAAAATAGTCTTAACTATGGTCTTTCATTCCTAAAAGTCCGAACAATAGGAAGGGTCCAGATGTGGATTTAAGAGTTTTAGAAAGTTGAGAAAAACTCTGTATGACTAAACACAGTTATTTCTTTCCCTCATTTTCCAGGTTGAGTAATGTTTATTGTAAAATAATCAGAAAAATTAGCAGTTAAATTCCTAAATCTAGAATAAGATTTATATGTTTTAGGGTGCGAGTCTCTGAAATAAACACAAATTTACTGAATATGTATATCAAGCATTCCAAATATTTGCAAGAGTATTTTTCATGTGCAAAACCAAAGTTTTGAGGAAATAAGTAACTTTTAAGGTATGCATATATGTCTTCTGTTGGCTTCTTTTTATTGCCACTTATTTTTTCCCAAACATATCAATTCAAAATAACCAGGTATTAGATTTATTATTAGCTTCCATTGTGCAACTTGGTTTTACTTCATCTAGTTTTATATGATTTACTTTTGCTCTATATCAACCATTTTTTCAACACGCCAAAGGCTTTCCCCTTTTTTGAGAGTTTAGCTTTACTGCCATGTAAAGCCATAGGTTGTGCAGTACAGTATATAACATTCCCGTGAGCTTAAAAAAATAGTCTGTTCCTTTGTTAATTTCTTCTCTGTCTCTTTGCATTCAGTTGGTATTACCTGTTAAACCAATCAAGACTTTAAAATTATTGCTGTCATATTCTGTTCTTTCATTTTCAGTAACATATTTTACTTCTAGCCAAATCAGTAGCATTATCAGGATATCTGAAATTGTTGAAGTTTCTCTTAGGATTTTTAATGCCAATTTCTATTTTTCTATTCCAGCATTTCTTAGAATAAATTTGATGTTACATTTTAAAAAGCTGACTGTACCTCAACCTTTCTCACCTCATGGACCATTAAATTCATAATTTTAAATCCCGTGGATCTGCCTAATTACTAGTTGGGTGGGTGTGGCTAGGTGATCATGTGACTGGATAAGTGTGGCCAACTCGGTGTCACTCACATTGAGGGGCACCTCGCCGGCCTCTACTCGCCCATCCCCTCCCAGCCATTCCTCACTTGCCTGGCTGGGCTCCTTAGGGAACAGGAAACAGTTGTTGGAGCTAAGCAGCCCCTATGAGAAAGAGTTGGCTAAACAGCTGGCTCAGTTCAAATTTGATCTGCCCAAGAAAGGGGCTCAGCAGAAGAACCTCACTGACAACTACGGGCATAGACTTTCCAAGCAGAGGAAAGACCTATGGGAGTGCAAGGCCAGGTATCGGCACCTGGAAGCTCAGTAGGTGGAGATGGTCAGCCAGTTCCAGGGCATGATGCAGTCCCCCTGGGACAAAACTAGTGGCCCTTCCCTCCAGCCTTTGCCCAAAGCCCCGCACCAGGAGGTTGAAGCAAAACCCAAGTTGGAATTTCTGTCCCCCTTCAACTCACACAAAAAACCCTGAAGGGGGAGATTCTGCAGCAAAACATTCATTGCATGTATCCGGCCCAGGGATCATAGTTTGAAGAACCCTGATTTAGTGCAATATAAAAAATGCAAATAATTTTTCTGAGGATCACCAAAATTTCTCGTGAACCATCAGTGGTCCATGGACCACCACTTGGAGACCCCTGCATTATATCATGATTAGTAGATTCTGGTGCAATAAGTTGATATATCTACTGTATGTCATAACAGTATTTTATATTTGAAAATTAAAATCTGTTTTGAGGTCTCCCTGGTATTTCCGAGTTTGGTTGGTTTAATGCAGACATTTTCATTACACAAACTAGGTAACATCAGTGGTAATGGAGAGTGGGGTTTGCTGTCAGTTTATATTCTAGTGGTTTGCCATGTCAGCATTGCTAGAAGTGCCCTTGGTAGTTTTTCAGTTGGGCTGTTTATTGTTAGCTTGTTTGGCAGTTCTTTTTATACTCTTTTTGGCTTGTACATTGTCTCTTTTGAACAATTGTAGATGTTTATGTCTGTGTACCTATTGATGGCCGATTTGTCAGAGTGCCAGACTTCCTGGTATTCTCTAGTGTTTTCAGACTTGGCTTGGTCTAGGATGATTACAGTCTCCCAGTTGAAACTATGGTTAAGTCTGTCCATGTGTAAAACTAAAGAATTTTTATCTTGTCTTCTGACTGCTAGTTGGTGTTTATGGATGCGTTCTGCAAGTTTTCTGCCTACATAGATTGTGCTACACAGTGGCCATTATATACCTTTCACTGCATATTGTAGATGATTTCTATTTTTTCTTCTGGAGCTGTGGGTGTTTTGGCTCACTTAGGATATTCTAAGGATGTTCTTCTTTTTCCTTGCGTAGCATTTTTGTAGCCAACTCAAATGCAGAATTGGAATGTCAGCCCTACAAATAGATCAAGAAACCAATGTTGTATAGATCTAAAACTTTTATTAGAATGCCTGTAGTAGAATATTTCAAGTTTGATTGTGTTTCCCCTCTTTCCTCTTTTATTTTCATGGGAATTAAGTGAAAACTTGCAGATCAGCAGGCAGCAAGATTAGTCATTGGTAAAACACTTCCAAATAAAAACAATTAGAACCATAAGAAGGGAGATGGCATTTATAAGGAATTGACTTCTGGAAAATTATGCTCAATCATAATAAAGAAGCACAGTGTCTCCTTGGCTAAAGAACCCCCATTTTAGTTGTGTTTTGTAAGAACACACTATTTTGAGGAATTGGTTATTACTGTAAAACTCTCCTTGTGCTGTTTAAGCAGTATCAACAGACGATAGAATGATGTGAAATTCTTATGGAATTAGGATGATAATTTTCTCACCTGTAAACATTGATTACACAGGAGATAGCTGAGAAACTGTTCCTTGTTTAAAATACTTATTTTGGATCTTTCTGTGAAACATACCTGTTACTGGTTAAACTCATACTGTCAATTTCATAACTTCCTCTCTGTTCAATTCCATCCATATTCTTCTGTCTCTGATATGTGCATTTTGGATTTATACTTGACTATTGGTCTTTCCATTATTGAGACACACTATAAGGTCTGCACTGCAGAAATACTTAAATAACTCAAATTTTCTTTGCACTGTACTATTTTCACAGATGGAACAGCCTCAGGAATATTTTTTTCACAGAAATAATAGTTTTAACTTCATTGTTTCTCAATATGCCCATTCTTTCTGCCATATGATAACCAGCAGCCTTTGGTGCAATCTTTATTTCTAGTTTTGATAGCCAAAGAAACGAATAACAATTGTTGCAAGTCTGTTGAATTTGATTTATACATTGTCATTTTTCATCTGTCGCTTTGTTCCATTTATTTATTCCATCTAATGTTCGTTTTGTTTTTAAACAATCCATTTAAAATATCAGCACATTGTTCCTAGGACATGCATTTTAATGCACTTTTCATAATGCATTTTTTTACCAGAAGCTTATTTGTGATTTTTATATTTGTTTCTCACTTTCCCTATTCACTCACTAAAACCAGTCCACTGGGCATCTTGTCCTCAATCTCAGGAGCTATGTTGATATAACTATTTATTTATGAAATCTATAGGCTAGTTAAGTCTATCATAGGTTTGCGCATGTCAGCACCAGAGAAATCAGAAAATTCAGGCAGTTCAAATGTGTATAAAGATCTATTGTAAGCTTAAGTTTTCTACAAGAATCTGAACTACTAATAGTCAAGGGAAATTAGCAGAAGTTAAGAATACAACTTAATTAGGAATTCTAGGTGGGTTGCACTTAGAGCTCTTGTGAGTATGAAAGGACTTGTGACTGATGACGCATTTCACTCCTCCCTCAAGATCAGCCTCGTCTTTTCCTACAGCTTATAAAATATAACAGTAAAAACAAATTATGCATCCTTTAGAATAGGGGTGTCAAACTTGTATCATCACGACATCATCACATGACATATCACAACTTTTTCCCCTTCACTAAACTGGGTGTGGGCATGGCTAGCACGTGATGTATCTGGCCCATGGGCCGTGAGTTTGACAGCCCTGCGTTAGAAGAAAAACATTTGGTGGAAAGCAACTATGTAATGACCAAATGCCACACAAAGAGTCTGTCTTCACTCTGACCCAAAATTTGAGGGAAGAGCAAGGCCCTGGGAAGCTCAGGGCTTAACAATAATTGGGACTAGCAACTCCATCATTAAGCCATATGGTCATAAAATCAATGTCATTTGATTGGACCAACTTACAACAGCAAGTTGCCATTGTTTATTTATTTATTAAATTTATTTGCTTCCCATATCAACCACAAGGTGACTCTTGGTAGTTTATAGTGTTAAAATGAGTAAAACAATGCAACAGTATGTATACAACAAAAGTAAATGCTCTAAACATACAAATAAAGTTAAAAGATGGGGAGGGCGGAATAGGCTAAGCAAGGGTGAGGTGGGATCTGTTATTAACCTGTCAACCACCTCCAGTATTGCCTTTGGAGCCCCAGGCCAACTGGCAGAGCCAGGTCTTCAAGCCCTTGGGGAAAGTCAAGAGAGTGGAATCCAACCTCACTCCTTAGGAGAACAGGAGCAAATTGGTAAGCGAATGGTTGTTAGGCATAATTTCACACTTTGCATCTTCCTGTCGGCTTCCCCAGTGACTTTTATTCATTGGAAGCCAGCAGTGAAGGACACAAATGATGATCATGGGATTGTGGAATATTGCAGCCGTCACAGTTATAAGTTGTATTGTAAGCAATCATCCAGATTGTGATCACATGACAGTGGGAAAGTTGCAATGGCCACCGCTACAACTCTCAGTCATAAATCTTGTTCAGTGCCATCTTAACTTTGAATGGTCCCTGTTGCTGAACAAGTGGTCATTAAAGAAGAACTACCTTACATATAAAGCTCTAAAAGCCCTAAAGCCTGTTCTGATCTCCTTTTCTGCCCACCCAACCCCATTTTTCTGAAAGAAAACATATCTTGTAAAAATAATACAAATACTAAACAGCAGCTTAACTATACATGTATATTTGTATTTGTAAACCAAACAAAATTTTCTCCAGTGATCTAGTGGGATTGAGCTAACAAACTTAATTTTACTTGAATGTTGTATTTTATTTGTACCAGTAGGTGGCAGTGTTCTATAATCTACAATTTGATACACACTATTAAAAGTTATTCTCAGTTTTGCATACTTTTGTCAGTAGAAGACAAATAGGAAAAACGTATACCTTACATCATACCTTATGAATATATTTCTAACATTTAATACAAAATTACAACCCTGGTATAACATAATTACAAACTCACTATACCACATTTACAGAGTACAGCTTGTTTCTAAGTTTATTATAATCAAAGCATTTGAACAAAATTGTTAGTAGACAATAGGATTTTGTTCAGGGTTTCTTTTTTGTTAATAGTTTTTTTAAAATATTTTCACATAAGTACAAAATATATATGAAACTATATGTACTGAAAGAAAAAAGACAGAAAAGATAATCGAAGTAGAAGAGAGTGCTGGTAGAAAGGAAGAGAAATTAAGCTATTTTCAGTCTTCTTTATAGCAGTTACAAACAAATTCATTATCCTTTCTCTTTAAAGTTACAATGTGCTTTTCTTTTTCTCATGCTCAACTTGTTTTATTTAGCAAATCTGAAAATCATCAAATGCATGTTTTTTCCATTTTCAGCATAAAGCCCAGAAGAGGTTTCCAGTCTTTTATAAAAATAATTCCTATCACTGAATAACAGGTCAATTTTCACCATTACTGCGTATTCTGCCATCTTCATGATCTATTACTCTGTTATGGATACTCAGAATTTTTCCACCTTTGTGCTTATACCAGTAATAATATTGCTGCAGTTACCACATACAATATTGGTCTTCAATACATTTACTCTAATTGGCTATCCATAAACCCCAATAAGAATAGTTATTGTATCATCTGAATATTGGTCTTTAAAATTTTTTGTATAATTATATACATTTGAATCCAATACTTTGCTTTTTTGCACTACTTTTCAGTAGTGATTAGAAGTACTTTTATATATCTTTGATAATGCCTTCGATAATGTCTGCTTATGTGCAATCATTATTCCATACATATTCCTTCTTAAATTGAAATGCAATGTAAATTTCAGTGTTTTAATCGACATACTGTCCCATTTGTATGTTATAACCAAAAATTATAACTCATTTAATCATGCATCCCATCATTATTATGTTTGAAATCTCTGCAAAAGTTTATGCATTTTAACAATAACATGTTCATCATTTATACATACCAGTAATACAATTTCAAATTCTGTTTTATGTTTAATTCCAGTTTCCTTTTTACTTATATTAAATGTCTCTTAATTATTTACATGAAAACCATTGAAAATTAAATCTTCCTGCAGTCGTTCTCTTGATTTCATCATAAATTGTCCATCATCTTGCACTAACAACTACTAATATGTTAACCATTTTTCTTTTTCCATTGTTTCTTTTTTATGAAATGTTTCTTGTGCTCAAACCATTAAGGTATTTTTGAGCATAACCTGGGTTTATCTATATACCATACTCTTAAAATAGCATTAGTTTTTTTTCACTTAGTATACAGTATGTGAAATTATGTTTGACATGGAGAAATAAGATTTCATTTCCACTCTACTCCCCCCATTGGAATATCCCAATTGATATATACTATTCAGTAAACTATTAATGTAAATTAATGTAAAAGCAATTGTGTGTTTTGAGTATAGCAAAGACTATCCTTTTTTAACCTGTTTTCCTCGTGTCAATAAAGGCTAGCATTAATATGTGAACCATCTTTACTTTGCATTAAAATTAGAAATAACCTGAGCTGAAAGCTTGATAATACTTAAAAATACTGTATAAGGCTCTTGGGACTTTTCTAACTGTGAAGAACTGTGAGCAAATTAATTCTGAATTTGCTTGTTGCTTAAATATGCTTGATAGGTTTTTTGTGAAGTGAAAATATTAGGCACATTTATTGTAACTAGCTGCAAATCTGCAAAAAATGTAGTCATCTATAATTTTAAAGGGCTCATGGAGAAATATGCTGTACTATAGCACAGAAGTACTAAAATATTGCAGTATTTCCTATCTTAACATAACTTCTGGCCTAAATACAATAAAGGATTGTATTTCTTTCACTTTATATTTTCCTATGCTCAAAGTAATATATTCGTTATTTGGTAAGGATGAATAATGGGAAATGTTAAATTATTTTCTCACACAGGAATGATTCTGGTCAGAAGTAATACTGGTCAATTAATGTTGATATCTCAACAAGCATTATTACAAGCTCAGAGTCAGACCTCAAATAATACCAGTGTAAGATGCTCAATGCCTCCAACTGTACCTACCATCAAAATTCAGCCTATACAGGTAATTCCATAACATGAATTCCTTAAATGTTCTTGCTGCCTGTAAGAATTAGATAGTGTGAGTTTAGGCTTCATGAAAACCAAGGCATCAGTATAATTCCTAACAGTGTCCAACCAGTCTTCCAGTATTCTGACTTTTTATGCATTCCTTGAAAAATGAGAAAATGATAAGTATCAGTTTTTGTCATTATTGACCTTTACAGGAATGTTTTAGACCAAACTTGACAGCTTTAAGACATATGGATTTCAACTCAGAATTCTTCAACTTCAACAGAATTCCTCCTCCAGTCATGTTAGTTGAGGAATTCTGAGAGTTGAAGTTCACAAGTCTTAAACTTGCCAAGTTTGAAGATTCTTGTTTTAGACCATATACTGCACCCATAAAGTGCTTTAGTTGAAAATTGATTAAGCAGTGGTGACATAGCGTACCAGTGTGTTAGAACAGATGATGGGAATCAATTTTCCCAGCTCGAACTATGGTAAATTGGTGTGTTGTGACTGCCTACATCCTCCTTAGTAGCCAGTTTGAGACACTGCTCCTAGAATGCTTTCAAAATATGTTCCCCTTCCCCACAAATTGCTGGCTTCTTTGCTATTATAATGCAACTTTGTGGATATGGAATTGCAAGTCCCCTAGAATTAATCTGACCTAAGAAAGCATTTTTTCCACAGTTACTGCTGCTGTTGTTGTTTTCATATGATAAATATTTGCAGTTTTAAAAATATTTTCTTGTATATAAGGCAGCATGAATGTGTATTTGGATAATGTCATAAATGCAACTTAACTCTACTGTCACCTTTTGTATTATCCTGAGTGCTATAACATTTGTAATAACAGTCAAAGAAGTTTACAACTTATACAAAAATAGAAAAAAGTGTGCATAGGGGGAATCTACTATTTATATGCCAAAGCAGATAATTTATTTCCAGTTGGTAAGGAACTTTCATTGACTACTAGCTGGAAAGTGATTTCTTTTTTTTCCATTACCTTTGTTTCTTTATCTTATTGAAAGACTTCTGGAACTCAGGTACTTAAAGTACTAAAGGCTCCTGTTAAAACGCTGTCGTGGGCAACTCGTTCTATTACTTCTACTGTTAAGAAACCTGCTGTAATTCAGGTATGATTTGCATTCTGTTTTCTGATTTTTAGTTTCCTAACTTAACATTTGTATTACAGTAGTTCACAAATCTAAAGAAAAAACTGTGGTTTTAAAATATGCAGTTCCAGATATTTTAGACCTATGTGTCTTTCTCCACTTCACACAACCTATATAAATTATTTCTGATTAATATTGCTGAACACTTGTCTATAGGGAGTAGCAATTCTAAGTTTCTAATGACATGTGTAGCAATAAGATGATCAGCCTCATCAGGTGTTATAGATTCTCTGCTTCTCAGAGCTAATGAAATTTGTAACATTTTTTTTTGGTAGATATACCTGTGCTTGTAGTAGTCATAGCTTTAGGTGTTTATCTTTATATTTATCTTTGATTTGAGCAAAATGAAACTGGCTCTTCTTGCTTGCTATAAGAATTGGATAAGCCAGAAGAAGGCCCTTGCTTTCTTCAGTCTGGAGTCCCTTTACAAGCCATCACACTGCTAGCAAATCTCCTTCTAAAACAATAAAGTAAGCATTTAGCATGATACAGATGCTATGTGAGCATTGAATCAAATAAGAAAGGGAGGGAACAGATCAGCCACTAAGTCATGGCTAGCTATGGTCTCTTGTTGGCCTTCAGTGTGAACCAGTATCCCAGGTGCTTTTGCAATGGCTGCCCTGCTACTGTTTATAATTTTGTGAATTGAAAAAGAAAAGCAAAACTTTTATTAGCTCGACTATCCTATGGTGATATGATTGTGCCTATAAGATGTAAAAGTTGAGAAAAGACCAAGACGCTGTATGGAGTCATTTGGCAGCCAATCCTGCCTTCTGTCTCTTATATACAAAGGCCAAGATCTGAGACATTAATCACCAATTATTTCCCTATTTGGGCTTGTATAACACATAGTGTTCTGATTTAGACAAATAAAAATATAATAAAGCATGGGTATAGATTGTAGCAAAAAAATTCTGGTTAAATTCAGTTTAACCCATGGGCTACTTTTAGGTAATTGTACTTCCCCTAACCAGATCATGCCATGCAAATGGGTGTCTGTATGAAATCTTGGAAAAGGAATTGACCAAAGGAAAAAAAGGGCAGAGAAACTTGGATGTAGAAAAGAAAAGTGAACGCTACTTGTTCTCTTCCTTATTTTTTAGAATTAATCCAATAATTTTGAAAACAAAATATCATGTAATAAAATAAACAATATTACAGTCCAAATAACATAAATTAGCCCTGTAAAAAGACTGTCTTAAAAATCAATCTAGCATCCTCAATTTAGTTTTAATTAATGTGTCAGAATTAGTGTGGTTGTGACCATTGCTAAATGCAGAAAGAAGTAGTCTTCTGAATCTTTTCCAGGGTGATAATAAAACTTGGTTACTCTTGTAAAGTACAGATAGTCCTCAACAGTTGAACCCAAAACTTCTGTTGCCAAACAAGACAATTGTGGTGGGCATGGCTAGGTGGTCATGTGACTGGGGTGGGTGTGGCTAGGTGGCCATGTGACTGGCAAACCAAATATAAGTGGTCCTCGCTTTATGATTTTTGCCCTATTTTACAACCTTTCTTGTCATAGTTGTGAGAAGACTGTAAATGAATCATTGCAGTTAAGTTTGTAACATGGTGGTTAAGTGAATCTGACTTCCCCATTGACTTTGCTTGTCTGAAGGTTACAAAAGCCCAGGAGACTGCAACTGTTACAAATATGAGTCATATGCCAAACATCTGAATTTTGATTTATGTGACCATGAGGAACGGTCATAAGTGTGAAAAACAGTTATAAGTCACCTTTATTGACTTTATTACAGTGCCATTGTAAGTTTGAATGATCTGGAAACCCTGTCTCAAATACTAATTTAATATACAGTTCTTTAAGAGGTTATGCATCAGTCAAAGGAAAATTCACTCTCACAGAAATAAGTTTTGTTATGTAGCAACATCTGTGTAGATCCTGCCAGGAATGTTGCAAGTAACTTGTATGTTGAACTTGAATGTTTTTCAGCCTGGAGCATCACCAAATATTATAGGCTCCACAACAAAGCCATCAGTTGCTGGATCATCAGCAAAGCCTCCTGTTTCTGACTCTAGCATGTTGGTTTTCACTTCAAAACCAGTTCCTGATACAGATGACCCCAGAGTCACCCGGTCTATCAGTTACGCAGTAAGTACAAAATAGGCTAGCGCTGCAGGAATAATAATTTTCTAAGTGTTTGATCTAAGTCACAATCTTCTGTTTTCTTGTCAGGAAATGCTGGAAAATATGAAAAAGTGCAAAAACTTCCTTGCAACACTAATAAAGCTAGCCTCCAGTAGATCTCAAGCACCTCAGATGGGACAGAATGTGAAGCATCTGGTTCAAAGTCTGTTGGTAAACGCTCCTCTGCAAGTACTTTGTCCTGATTCTGAATGTCTTTGCTCAGGAATGTTTCTGGTGGGACTTCATCTGTGTAGAAGGTTGCAGTTTGAAGCTTCTTTGTTGGAATTTCTGAACTTCCTACCCATCTTAACATACCTGTATCTTCTAGTCCTTACATGTACAGTATCAAATAGAGCTATATAATTGTAGCCCTGTTAGCATCTTCATGGCTTCCAGAAAAAGCCACAAAGACATTACATAATGTTGTATTTAATCATACTGTTATCACACAAATTTATTGAATGCTGCATCATTTGTACCATTCATATAATGGTGCCATATGTTGTCATTTCATCACAGAAAATCTCTTCTTTATTTGGGCAGTGTTGAGTCACTGATCAAACAGCAACTGGTCAGTAACTTTGCAGTTCAGTACTTTTCAAGTGGTACCAGCTGTGAAAGCTTACACGAGTATGTTATGTATTTATTTTGTGTGAACATTTATAGGGAAACTAATTTTATAGATAACTGGGAAGCTAACAACATCAAATTATTAGAAGGGGCAGTTTTGCATCTATATATTAATTGCCTTCGAATGCCATTTCTGTGGTTGACTTTTATTTCTGCTTGTAGAAGTCAAATCATACTAAAACTTAGCAGTGTTGCTTTCTGAAGTGGGGGGAGGAATACGTGTTCTTGCTATGTCCAACATTAGATTTGCTGCATGATAAAAAAGAATTTACCTTAAATATGAAAACTCATTCTTATACTTGCAAGTATGTTCAATAAGCTTGGAGTATTATAATAGCTTAAAGCCTGTCTCTGCTATAATTTTGTGTCATTTTGTAAGATGATTCCAGAATGGAGACACAGTGTGAAATAACATATTTTTACTCTATTATAGTGAGCCAGATTAAATACTGACTTTTAGTTATAGTAATCTGTTATAATTTTATCTACATATTTTAGCCCCTCATTATTTTTATAAATTCAAAGGATCAAACATACTTAATATTCCTTCCTCATCATATTTTCCACACAACAGTAACCTTATGGGGTGAATTGGACTAAGAGAGTGATTGACCCAGAGTCATCCAGCTTGCTATAATTCATAGTATGATTTTAAATATGGGAGGGAAGAAAAAAGGAATGAATATCATGCAAATAGATGCAAGGATACAAAGCTATATAGATAGTCCTTGATTTATGACCATAATGGAATCCAGAATGCCATGGTCATTAAGCAAATTTCTATCGGTGTTTTTGTTCCAGAAACTGGCTGGAAAGGCTGGAAACCAGCAAAAACATAGTAAATCATGATCACCTTATCACAGAATTCTGCAACTGGCTGTAAAAGTGAGCTGGTTGCCAAGTGCTGAAATGTGGCCATGTGACTGCTGGGCTTCGTACAGTTGTTGGAACTCGAGAACTAAAGTAGCTTTTTTTATAAGTAGTTTTTAGTGGGTCTGTAATGATTTTTAACAGTCACTAAGTGAGGACTGCCTGTAATTCTTATATTTCAAACTCATAGTAAATGTACTGCATGACTAGAGTAGGCAATCAGTTGTTTTTGCTATGATTGGCACTACAGCACCCATACTTCTGCACCCTTAGGCACACTGGACCGAATAGAGGGTAAAATTGAAAATCTCTGCAGAATATCAGGTTGCCCATATCCGGTATATTTGTGTTTAGTCAAGTGATAGTACTCTAGACAGTCTTTTTCAAGGTGCTTTTCTTATAAACATGTTTTACAGCTTCCTTAAATTTTCCAGTTTTTTGAAACTAGTCAGGAAAATTTTCTTCTTTATGTAACATTGTTCATTGTTATTAAGTAAAAATTGGTTTGAAGTGGAAGACCTTCAATATAAGAAAGGTGTTATATTGAAAAAGTGTGTTGAAAATGTGCACATTATGGGAATAGTTAGTACTAGAATGCAAGGGAATTGAGGTTTCCTACTTGTAGGAATGTCTACAATTTACATTTTCTTTTTATACCTAGGAAGCTAAAATTGAGCCAGAAGAATTTACCAAAGAACTATATGTGGAATTAAAGTCTTCTCCCCAGCCAAATCTTGTTCCCTTTCTCAAGGTATGTCTTAATAAATATTCTTGTTTCAGTTATCAAATACTATGATGATGAATATGTCATTTGGAGTTGGGATATCTAAAAGCACTATTATGTACAACAAATTTGGAAAGTCCTTGCTAATGAAATTCCTCCCTTTCCTTCTCTGTTACACCATTGCTGGGTTAAGAGAATAGTTATGGCGAATTGAAGTCCTGGGAGTTGAAGTCCACACATCTCAAAAGTGGCCAAGTTTGAGAAACACTGGGCTAATCCAAAACCAAATTATCACTGAATAATTCAAAGAGACACACTGTTCACTTAGGTGTTGCAAGAAAGCCAGGTAAAGACAGACCACTTTATAAATAATTTCCTTTCAGTTATATTCCTTTCAGATGAGTACATTTCAACATGAATGGTTCTATCCATGAATCTGGAGATAAGATACAATGCTTAGCCAAATCCTTATGCCGAGTTATTAAATTTAGTGCTGCTTGAACATTTAGCATATTTTTGACACAATATACTTCTCCCTGTCAAATATATATTCTAAAACAGTAAATATCTGTAAGACAAAGATCACATTTCCACCTTCCTGTACAGATGACAACAATCCTTAATCTAGACTGAAGCTTATGTTTGACTTCAATTGTAGTTACAAGTGATTTTCCAAAAAACCTATTAATCTCAAACATTTGCTGTTATGTATGAGAGAGTCAAAGAATATTTGGCTTGAGAAAACAACTGCTGCTTTGAATTTCTAATATGTACGCGAAACTTAAAGTTTCTAAAGTTTTCTTCAAAAATTCTGACAAGATATATTATTTCAAATTACTTTGGTATATTCTATAATAAAAAGACAGTTACAACTCATTAATATTAGGTATTATTGATATAATAATATTATATATTATTATTGACAGGATTAGTTGTAAACATTTCCATCAGATCATTGGCAGCACTTGTTCTGTTTATGTGTCAATGCTCAGACTTACAAAACATTTTCTTGAGAAAGGTTAAGTGTTAACCAGCGTACCTAAACTTCTGCCACAATGACTGTAGAGATGCAAAGGCAAATACTGTAGTTTGATTCTTAGCAAGCTCTTTTGAATATCATTTAACATAAGCTTCATAGATTAAGCAGGCCTTTTATAATCCTTTCCAATTTAGTTATTGATGATTTTGGAAAATATTTGCTTCTGAAAGAGATGTAGTGTGGTTTGAGGACAGCAAAATACTAGGTCTGATTTTTTTTTGTCATCTTTCTTGCCTAGAAGAGTTTACTCGCCTTACGGCAATTAATGCCTAATACAGAGACCTTTATAGAACAATGTCTTCAGCAATCTGCCCCTCAAACAGCTTCTTCAATTTACCCCACTGAATCATCAACTTCTTCCACAGCTGCTGATGGCACTTTGGCCTCTTCTCAATCTGCAACATCAATCCTCAGCTCTCCACTTCAAATATCTTCTCCACAGATATCCGTTCCGGTACCCTGTATGACTACAACAAGTGATTCTGTGTGCCTTCCACTTGTTGAGCCAGCTTGTGCCTTGGCTGCAGGAGCACTATCTTTCCAAGATAACAAGTCCATCTTTTCCACTCAACTGATTGGAGGAATCAATACCATGAAGGCCATACAGACAACTTCCACTACAGAGGAGACGGGAACAGTTTCTCTTCCGGTAGCAAAGCCAGACTGTAACCCAACGTTACCTTCAACTACTGTTGCTACTAGTTCTATGAAGTCAACCACATCATCTGGGATGACATCACTTGAAGTGGCAAAACTGTCCTTGACGACTACAGCAACCTCTGCTACATCAGTAATCACAACTCCTCAACCTGTCCTGACTATTACTGAGGCACTAACAGCTGTAAGGGTTCCCAATCCAAATTCTGCCCTTCCCCAGCCAATTTGGACTTCTCAGGCTGTAAAAGTAAAACAGTCGGTAAGACAACTTTGCTTGATACTTCATCTACAATGTTCTGAAATATGTATTGCAGAATCTGGGCCTTTTGAATTGACTTATACTCAGAAGTACAATTCAGCCAGCAATTCACATAGGCATCTGCAACAAGCCACCATGGTGAAAATAATGATAACATGCAGGCTGCCCCCATGTATTAGTGTCCTAACAAAAGTATATAAGTAGTTTTGTCAGTCTAACCCTGGGGGAGTTTATGAATTCTTTCCTTCTTCAGTGAAATTTATGAACATTTATGGCAATTATGTACTTGTTAGCTACTGAAAGTCTTGTGATTGTGGTGGGATATAAATTTAATAAATAAATGTGCCTTAACATGGGTGATACCCATGTGGCATACAGGTAGTCTTCAGTTAATGGCCATTTATTTAGAGACAATAGTGAAGGAAGAGACTTAAGCTGGTCCACAAAGTTGCACCTGTGGCGATGTCCCTGCAAGTCGTCTAATTGCCATTCAGGAACTTGGCAACCAGCTTGCAATTACAATGGCTGCAGCATCCCATAGTCACGTGATCATTTGTCTGACTTCCAACAAGCAAAGTCAATGGGGAAGTCAGCAGCAGGTCACAAATGGTGATCATGTGGAGTTGCGCTTTATGACTGTTACTTGGTGACAAAGTTCCCAATTACAGTTGCTCAATAAGGATTACCTATGTATAAAAGAAGCTATTAATACTGAGCAACAGATCAGCCTTGGGATACATCAGAATATGTGTCACACTAGATCAGAATGGAGTTTGTTTCATTTTGATTTTGCACTAAACTATGGTTTATTTAATAAATGTGTAGCCAGACAGTGTGTGAATTGTGGCAGATGTAGTTTTGATGCTAAACCTGACAAAGGACACTCCTGCCTAACTCCTGGCTTCTGAATTTTGGATCTCCTCTCTTATAATGTAGGGTTTAGATAGTAGACAAGATCTTCTTCAAGTACAATATTTAGCAAAATTATCCCTTTTAAAAAGACTGGCAATCAGATAGGAGACTTTGGTCCTTAAGCAGAGAAATAGCGAGAATGTTTAGCATATGAGGAGCCTGAAATGAGAACTTCAGTATATTATTGTGTTACAAAGACCCAACAAATAGCAGTTGTGAAATCATGTAGGAAAAGGCTGTCATGTCCTTTTTGGTGTTACCTGAACTCTATAGCATTAAGGATGAATCGAAGCAGCAGATATATTAGGATAGTCAGAAACAGAATATAGCTAGGAGCCATGTGAAACCTTTCACTGAATAGATTCTCTTCATCAAGACTAGATACATATATAAGCTGCTGAGGGTAGCTATCTTTTGCTTTTATTACTTCAGTTTGCTTTTAATTGTTGGGCCCAAGAGAAACAAATGCACTGGCTCATCTGGAATGAAAGTTTACAGGAAGAGGTTAAGCTCATACACACTTCATTAAGCCAAAGCCTTTCAGAATCAAAAGAAGAAAACTTAACAGATGTCAGATAATAACAACCCTTGAGTAGGCATCTAAGCCCTAAAAGAAGCAAGATTAATATCCAGGTAATCAGCTCAATGGCAGAGCATCTGCCATGCATGTAAAAGAAATAAAGTCCCAATCCTGATTTTTAGTTGAGATACACCAGCTTGATTGGAATTAGCTTTGATCATTTCAAAGCAGAAAATATTAAGCTGTTCTGATAAAAAATGTAAGATGTAAGAAAATGTCATTAAAGCACCTTCTATACATCCTGCCTATTCTGCCTTTAAAAAACAACAACAACTTTGAATATCAAAAAGCAGGCATGCTGTAAAGAATCAACATCAATTTTTATCTGCTGTAGAAAATGGTGAATTGGCAACATGGTGTTTTGTTTAGGTGTCTCACAAATGAAGGCGAATATACATGTCCCAGGATAATGTTGCAGGATCCAATCTGAGTCAGTCACTGGAACCAGAGGTTTTATCTTCTGAGCTTTTGGATTCCTGCTGGAGCCCATTGTCTGACATTGAGAAGTTCCCCAAAGATGGGATCCAGCACAAGTTCGAAAACTCTGAAGAAAAAACATCCGATCCCGGTAACCAACCCAGATTAGATCCTTTTAGATGTCTTCTTATCTGTCTGGAAAAGAAAAATAAAATTGGGAGAGAGGAGGAGCATTCAGGGTTTTAGGTTTTAAAGCAATTCCACAGAGTTTGTCTTCTGGTAAATTGATATTTATGATTGGTCATATCCATTGTAGAAATCATTTTGGGTAGCAGTCTTGCATAACAGTTATTTTATGTGAACCTACATTTAAAATTGCAAATGTGCTTCTTGGGCCAAAAACATTGGAATCCCTAGATTTTACAGAAAATCATAATTAAAATACTTGACTTCAGATGCCTCTATTGCACTCTATATTCACATTTCTGCTTTATGTAATGTAATATAGTCTTAATGTAATTCAGCTTTAGTTATATATATAAAAAACAACACTTCTCCTCCCCATTCTTAGGCAGTCCAGCAATCCTCTAAAAGTGTCTTAAGAGATATGATGAAGCATCAGCAGGTTTCTACTCTACCTAATGTGAACAACTTATGTGAAAAAAGACCATTGAATGCTTTTATCCAAGGTAGGCGTTTTCCTGCAGATAAGGTTCTAACATTGGGTTGAAAGTGACTTGCCCTTAAACCAAATGGACAGCTCTTCCAGGTTCTATCTTTGGCAACATGTCTGACTGAGGCTTTTAAAATGAAATATATTGCTATGATAGTGTTTGAATTTAAGCTGAGAAGTTGACATTGAGAATAGGACTCATTTTGTGGTTTTTCTAAAAGATGAATCATTTGGAGGTTGCCTTTTATCCTCGCAGTTTCTATTAGCCTCATATTAAATTTCTGAATAATAGATACAGAATTGTTGCAGAAATGTACTGTAGCTACGATCTGTTGCTGTGCCTTGTGTTTCTGAAATGGAAGTAACTAATATTCATAAATCTTGAATGGGTTATAAATAAATTCTGATATGGCTGCTAAAGGGCAGATTAAAAAAATACAATTTAATAAGTGGGTTCAATCCTTTTGGTGCTTGTAGGGTAGATAATACAGCTGGGATGCTTAGGAATGCAGATCTCAGCATTCCTGCAGCTGAAATGTATCATGTTGGAAATAGTTTTCCTTAATAGAAAAGTATTGTGATATCCTAGGAGTAGGCGCATTGTCACATTACTTTATCAACAAATGAACAGTGTAATTATTCAGTTGCATTGGAAAAAAAATCAGTTTGTCTGTAAGAGAGGATAGGCTATTTAAAATTGACTATTTGAGCAATTGCTGCCTCCTAATCAAATAGTTATTTCATTATCTGTACTTGAAGGTAACTTGCAGTATAGACTTTTGTGAAGCCTCCATGTCTATCAACAATATTGCTCTTGTCCATGTCCTAGTAGAATAACTATAGAGATACAAATACAAATACAATAGATTTTTGACCTTGACATACATATAAGTTTTCCCTTCAGAACTGGATATAGCCTTTCGTTTTCTGTGCATTTGTTGAATGCCATTTTGGATTTTGCTTTCTGCTCTGGATTGTTTATCTTTTTTAGACTCCATTGTGAAACAAATTACCTTGGCAGAAAACAAATTTTTGTCGCTTGAAGCATCTCCTGTTCAGAGAAATAAAATAAGAGACAGTGGAACAACATCCTTCAGGTAAAAAAAATAAGCAGAAGTTTATTTGGCTACAGGGAAACCTGAGTTGTGCCTATACGGGCATGTGGGTGTAAATATTTAAGATTTCTGATAACTGTCCTCACTTCCTTGCTTTAAAGATTTAGAACTGATGATTGGAGGAGGGGGCAGGGGACTCAAAGATTTTGTCCTACAGCTCTTTTAGATAATACTTTGAGGCTCATTGAATTCCAGGAGCATAAAGCCCAAGCTTTTGCTTGGTTTACTGATAAGTTTATGTTACATATGTTGTTGATGCAATAAACAAAACCGATTGCTTACTATTGAAAATATATTAAATCAAATGAAAAATACCCATGCGGGTGTCCTTGGGTGTTAAAGAAGCCAGTTTATGAAGCCTCAGAACTCACAATTATTAATATTTTTATTTGAATTTGAATGATAAAATCTGGGAATATTTTCTGTGTAGTATAATTGCTTGAAAGGCTTTAAGCCATTAAAGTTTGAGGCAAATTAATTGCATATTGGTTTTGAATATGGTAATATATTCAAAACATATATATTCAACTGAAAATTGATTAGAAATTTGAAGAAGCAGAGCAACGTATGATGAAGTCTTTCAATAAATACTACATATGTTTGTGCTGCAGCTGACCAGCGTCAGATTATCTGCAGGCTTACCTTTCTGGTAGAGAGCAGAACAAAACATTTACTGAAAGATACATGGGATTTTTGAGAGACAATTTGATATAGTGATTAAGGCACCAACATAGAAACCAGGAGACTGAGTTCAAGACTTCCTTAAGCATAAAACCAGCTGGATGACCTTGAGCCAGTCACTTTCTCTCAGCTCGAGGAAGAAGGCAATGGTTAAACTACTTCTGAAAAAACTTGCCAAAGAAACTGCAGGGACTTGTCCAGACAGCCTCCGAGAAGTGGCATAGTTAAATGGAAGACAAAAAGAGGCTTCCAGGTTGAGCCGTCCTCGCTGACAGACTGTAGATCATGACTGTCCGCAGCTATGGTCCGTGCTCTTTCGTTGGAGAGCCCCAATCATTGCGATTAGGAGCTGAAGCTGCCTTGGAGGGGTGATGGAGTAAGGGGAAGCCATCAGCCAGGTTGAGGGGAGCTGCATCTCCCCTCCTGGGCTTGGCCTTTTTCTCTCCGAAGACGACTGAAGCGGTGGTCCAAAATGGCCCGAAGAGGAGAGCCCAGCTGGACTAAGATTTGTGCAGGAGTGAAGAAAGAGGTGGATAACATCTGAGCTGGGACAATTGGGCGAAACACAAACTAAACAAAAGTACCCCAGGGTTAAGGTAACATCAAACTTTTAAGAAAAGAAAAGTGACCAGCGGAAATACAAAGGGACAGGAAAATAATTTTGACAGCTAAGCGGGGCTTCGAACCGGGAAAGGAAAAGCCGGAACAAAAGACTTAATTAAATTGGACTAAAATATTTTGGCAATAAAAAGGCATAAAATAAAGCTGGACTTAAGATTGTCAAAAAATAATAATTAAAAAAAATTACAAATTGGAGACTGATTGTGCTGGAATATTGAAGTTCAAAAAACCCTAAATAATAAAATAGGGGAAAAAGGTGAAGACTTTGTATAATGGAGAGTGCCATCTTCTGACAAATAACTTAAACTCAAACAAAAGGGAAATAATCCTGTTTCTGTATGAATTTATGTTGTATATATATTAAGAAATATTGAAACAAAGTAAGAATTTTAGAAAGTGAAAGCGGAACCAGAATAAAGAAGAAGCAAGGAAGACTGCCTGTGGGATTGATTGATATTTTTGGTATAGAGCTGGGTTGAACAATTGAGAATTTTAGAAAACTTGAAGAAGAAAGAAGGAAAGTAAAAAGTGTTTTTGTGGACTTCAATGATTATAAATGTAAGAGTGTGTAATAAATGAATCTCTTCAGGAATTAAGAATGGAACTTAAAAATATAGAGAATGACACATGGAAAGAGCAATCACTTTGCTCTGTGGTTAGAAGAAATGGAAATGGTGATTGAAGAACAGAAGAAAACTTCAAGAGGAGGAGGAGTGGCTCAAGGAGAAGCCATCTTAAATAGACAATTAACACAAAGAACACTACAAAAGATGAGGGGAAAGAAGGAAGGCTAAAAAGTTGAGATTTAAGAAAATAATCAAAAAGGGGAATACCTGTGAAATCAGGAGAAAGACGCGCAGAAAGGGGAAAGGAAGATATCAAGAAACAGGGATATAAACTGGAATGAGAAAAGTATGGAGAAAAAGAGGGAGGAGATGCACGTAGAGAAACAGGTGCAGAAATAAAGAAACATGGAAATAGTTAAAATGATGAAAAGAAATTGTTTTTTCAGAGATAATGGTTGATGAATTAAAAGGGGGATTCTGCAGGGTGACAAGGGATAACAATAATATATTTGCAATTAAAAATACTTAGAAAATAGGGTAATATAGATTATTAATGGAGGGATAGATACTAATAACTTCATTAGATAAATATACATTTCTATTTTTATCTTTAAAAGGAAAGTTAAGGTTTATTGAAGAAATTGTAATAATTGAAATGAATGTGAAGATGTTTAAAAATGAGGTCAATATCAGTGACCAGGAATTAAATAGTCAATCTTTCCCTTTTATCTTTTTGAAATTAGAAATAAAATTAAGGGGAGAAGTATATTGCGGAATCCAAATGAAAAGATGTAATGATTATTATTGTAATTACTTAAAAATAAAGGTTTATTGGGAATTAAGATGAGGGAATAAAGGTATATTTTAACCATTGAGGTGTCACAGTCAAAGCAATCAAATGGGGAAAACCTATGCTTGTTTCTTTTTCTTTTGTGTGTAAAACTTGTATTAATCTAGAATTTATAGAAAGAATGTGTGATGGAAAGAAAATATGACAGATTAAAGAACTATTTAAATTAATAAGATAATACAGACTATTAAAAGGAAGGAGAGAGATTGGTAACTTTTATTAGGCAAACGTATATTGTTTATTTTTGTGTTTTTATTAGTAAACATCAAAGGAATATATTTGAAATAAATGAAAGTGAACAAAAGGATGTTTGAACTGAATTAATGTAAGAAACTAGATTAATTTGCTTGTTTCTCTCCTTTCTGAAGTTTAGAATGGAAAAGGTAATAATAGAATGAAGTATGCATATATGAATGTACCGTATATACTCGCATATAGGCGCGATCTTACATATAAGCCGACCCTTTAAAAACCTGCTCCAAATGAGGGGATTTTTGAAAAAACTCGCATGTAAGCCGACCCCAAATACCATGGTGAAGCTTTTTTTTTTTTCCCCAAATTTGGGGGTCGGCTTATACGCGAATAAATTTTGCTGCCGACTTCGCGCAGTGAAGAGCCAAGACTCTCATCGCCTCGCGGGCAGCGCTTCGCCGCGATGTAGAGTCTGGCTCTCATCGGCGAGAGCCACTGCCCGGCGAAGGCGATGAGAGTCTTGGCTCTCAGCACGAAGTCGGGCAGCCAGATTTATTCCCGTATAAGCCGACCCCCAAATTTGGGTAAAAAAAAAAGCGTTCTAAAGTCGGCTTATATGCGAGTATATATGGTATAACTATTGTCATATTTGTGTGTAAAAGTGATGACCCGGAAATATGTTGTCCACTAAAAAGAGTTTTTTGTTTTCTTTGTGAAAAACTGAATAAAATTTGTTTTAAAAAAATGGAAGAAAAAAAGAGATTTAATTAAAGCATACATCTTTATTAATAGATTGCAAAGAAGCTCTAATTGTCTGCTGAAAGGAAAGTCATGAGTGAATCTGTTCGGATCCCAAATATAAGCAATGATTTGGCGAAGACATGAGCATCCTGTTGCCATCTCCTTTAGAGACCTTTGTCTTCTGGATTTGTGCAATAGCTGCAGTTTTAGGAAAGTACATGTTTGATTTAACGAGACAGCAATGAAGAACATGTCATCATACCCTATTGCCAGCTCCTTAGCTTAAAAGGGTAAAAGTAGACGTCCCTTAGTGACTACAATTGGACAGGCCACTAAGCAAAAAAAATCACACAACAGACATTACTTCCTATTTGATTGTTAAGTAACTTACATAGTCATAAGTGAGATAACACATGACCATAACTTGTGGTTTTACTTCTTCATTCACTCTGCTTGTTGCGAGCTTTTTGAGAAGCCCATAAGTGGCAATGTCATGATTGTACAGAAGTTATAAATGTGTGCCAATTGTGAAATACCTGAATGGTGATCGTGGACTGAGGGATACTGTGATGCTCATAAATGTAAGGACATTTACAAAGCTGTTTACAAAGCTGTTTTTTTTATGCTGTTGTAACTGCAAATACTTTGCTAAGCAAGGCAGTTGGTAAGTGAGGACTGCTTGTATTTTCCTGGAACTGTGGATGTATCGGAACCAGATAGTAGCATGCCAGAAACCGAGCCGCGCAAACAAATGAAGCCCCATCCGTGGGATACAGACATGCGAAACCACGCCCTCTCCGGTCCATGGAAAAAACACTCTCCGCAGAACCAGTCCCTGGTGGCTGAAAGGTTTGGGGCCATTGAGATATTACATAAGCACGGAAAAAGAGGTCTCCCTTGAAGGGAGGGGCAGACCAATTTTGTGATAGTGTTTGCATGTCCTCATGGTTTCTACAAACCAACCAACAAACAAACTAAAGTTGGTTTCCTCAATCTCCATTCTCATTGTGTAGGAAAGTATCAGGAGTCCAAATATGTAAGGATATTTTTTTTATATAAAATCTTCTTTTTATATAGTCTGAAATCACTTCTTGCATGAGCAATGTCATGTTCACAGTGGAGAACAAAGGCACATGCCTTATTTTTCTGACTGTTTCTTAGTGTCAAGAGGCTTAATCCATCTGTCAGTTCCTTCCAAGAACAAAAAATGAAAATGTTATTGACTATTTTGAATGAGATAGGTATCCATTTAAAATG
The DNA here is from genome assembly GCA_004320025.1 of Laticauda laticaudata. Classification (NCBI taxonomy): domain Eukaryota; kingdom Metazoa; phylum Chordata; class Lepidosauria; order Squamata; family Elapidae; genus Laticauda; species Laticauda laticaudata. The sequence continues at coordinate 26,796 of BHFT01005971.1, forward strand.
TGATAGTACTATTGCCTGGTCCTAGATTAAATCTAAATTAAATTAAATCTAAAGATTCACATTCTCTCTTGCCTGGTTCATTAAGCCTGTCCCTATTTTTAGAACAAGCGAGTAATTAAATATTAAAAGTGCATGTCAACTATTTGAACAGCAGAGGGTAGTAAAGACTTGCTTGATCAGTTCCTGGAAGTTTTGCCACTTGCAAATTTATTAAATGAGAGCCAGAAAGGTTTTTCAGTAATTTCGAATAACTGAATATATCAAAATCAGAAAGCACAGATATGTTATCAGTAGCATAAGCAGAGAGAATAGGCTTCTGTAAAAGATGGAATAATTCAATATCACTCTGGATAAATGGTTCACAAATACCTTTGAATATTTCTTAAAGTGTGATCTGAGGATCTCTGGGTGTCCCTCAAGACTCCCTTAGTGATTGCAAAATAAAAATTATTTGCCAAATGTTGAACATATTTGCAAAAATTTAAAACGATGTCATTCTCATTATTTTTTATTTTTTAAATAAATTTCCATGAGAAATTTACTTATGTTCATATCTAATAGTTTAATGTTATTTTTACCTGATTTAATAAATATTCTACAAATGTGTCGGTGTTCATTTTTAATACAGTTAATATCATACAAACTCTTTTATTATTTTTAAAAGTGTGGTGGACAAAGGTTCCTGAAAACAAAAGATTTAAGACATTTTGCCTTAGAAGGAGGACATTTGTTTCCCATTTGTGTAATCCTAAGTATTTGGCCCCAAAAATAACAGCTTGCAAAATTGTAGATGATGAAAAATACATTCATGTTTTTCAGTGGTCAAATATGCATCATTAAAATCCCAAAACTTTTAATGCTATCCTTTGGTAACTTTTATTAGGACCACCCATGCTTTTAATATGAAAGGATTGAAGTGTACTGTTCTTTGATGAAAGGAGTGGTCAAACTGAAATGGTCCTCTTTGAAGTAATTCGGTATAAAGTATCCAAAGAGAATGGGTGCTCAGTGAAGCAGCAGAATGTGTACAGTCCTTGTCTAACTTTTATTAAGTATTTTTATATTTTTCTTCCAACCATTCCATGTAAGGAAATGCCAGAGAAGATGATGATGAGTTCCAACAATGAAATGTGTATTCTGGTCAGGATATGACTTCGCTACAGCTTTTTTTCTATAATTACTACTTAATGTATGAGATTTTCTCTATGTTTAACGAGATGTAGGCAAAATAGCTTAGTAATTAGTGACAGTAAAGTAGAAGATAAATGGAATATCAATCTTAGTTTTGCTCATTTTAAGTTTAATTCCTACATCTGTCTTAAATATTTCAAGTCATTTAACCAAGATTTCTTTTTCACATGTGCCATTTTCATATTAACACTTTGCAAAAATAATAATAAATATTTTAAAACAATATTCCAAATCTATAGAGTTACAAAGCTTTTTCCAATTGTACACCAGAAATTTGACAAGCATTGTTTGCTTGTAGATTTGATCCTATTGCTTGAAAAATCATTGAATACAGTGTTTTTGATTTTTCCCTGGGTTAGTAGAAAAATATGAAACTTTGGGATTATTTTGAAATATGATTCAGAGCAGAATTCACTGAAATTCTCGAAGCCAGACTTCATTAACCTAATTCTTATTGTTTAATGCATAGAAATCTGTACAAGACAAAATTCTACTGTTTATCTTGTAATTGTATAATACCAATACTGTTTCTAAGAACCAAAAAGAATACCATTCTTTGATAACTTGCCAAATGTTCAGCAGCAGTGAAAATAAATCATCCCAAGCAGATTTGTCAACTCTTTTCTAACTCCCCATGTTAGAATATTCTTTTCATTATTCTTCATTTAGAACTGGGTTGTCAAACTCGATTTCATTGCAGTCTGCATCAGCGTTGCGTTTGACCTCAGGGGGTCAGGGTGGGCACGGCCAGCTCGTCACTTGTGTTGGGGGCACCTGTGGTGGCCTGAGCATTCTGCCAGCAAAAACAGGCTCCTGAGCTCTTTTTTCAGCTGTGACTGCACCCTGTAACCCTCTACCAGCGAAAACAGAGCTTGGGAGGGCCACATGCGGCCCTCCCAAGCTCCATTTTCTCTGGCAGAGGCACCGCAAGCCAGTCCTTCACTGCTTCCAGGGTGATCCTGCTGGTCAGATCTTATCGGGCCTTGAGTTTGACACCCCTGATTTAGATGTTCGATGCAAAAGCTTGTATCTTTCTCTCTCTCTGCAATTTCTTTCTTCTGGCTTATGTTCAACAAGAATATAAGGGCTGTTTTGCATGTTACTATTTATTTGTGGATTTCCATTAGATATTCTGGATAAAACCGGATGTTAAATGCTGACTTTTATGCTATAGAAATGTATGTTGGCCCAGTTCTATAAATGGAACATGACTTAGAATAACTTGTATACTTACCTGTTATGGATGAGCATGGTGTGAATTAGATTGGCTTGTTCAGAAGTTAAGATTTTAAGAATTATGGGAGTAAATACTGATCCTCACATTTCTTGTGTTTTTTGGTTGTCTCACTTGTCTTTGAAGGCCTGATCACAGTTCATTTCTTAATGTTTCACACTCTGACTGGTTTCTTAATATAAATGAAACAATACAAAGCCATTAGCATTTTTATGCTTAATTTTAGTACTGTTTGCCACAAAAGTGAAGTAATTCAATTTTTTTTCTAAAGATAAATATCACATTTATTAATGGAACAGTTTTATTTCCTTGCATAACACAATCCAAAATATATGGTTGCTTTTAGGGAAGAAGATGACATTAATGATGTGGCTTCTATGGCTGGGGTTAACTTGAATGAAGAGCATGAGTGCATATTAGCAACAAATTCTGAAGCAATTGGTACTGTTTTGTGCTCTTGTCCAGAGAAACTCCTCCTCTCTTCAGAGGAATTGCAGAAGAGGATCTTAAAAAAAGGTGAGAAGTTGGCAAAATAACTCTTCAAAGTCTTTGTTTAAAGAAGGAAACCAAAGTGTCAAATTGAAATTTTAAAACAGGATCTGAATCTGTTTGGATTATTTACATGCCCCAATAGAAGAGAATTTAAGTGCCTCCAGCAACACTAAGGTCTAAAAATAGAAGAAGTAATTATGATTTTATTTGACATCCCAGCACTTAGCACCATAGACCCAGAATTATCAAAATAATCTATGGCAGCAGTATCAGAAAATATACCCAACTTAATCAAATACAGTAAAGTGAAAACATCCAGAATTCTAGACCTCATCAACCTCTGCCTCACTACCCACTTTTAGTTTGATGGACAAATATATCAACAAATCAAAGGAATGTCCATAGATCTCAGAACTCATATCAGAAACAGTAATGCAGTGTCTAGAAACTATAGCACTCCCACCCATACAATCAAAATACAGATCTGATGTATAAGACACCTTTGCCAAAATAAAAGGAACAAAGAGAAAACAAAACAATGAATCAACAGCATCTTCAAAGGAATAAAATTCACAAGGGAAGAACTATTCTGAATGGACAGTGAAAAAGTTAAGAAGAAAATAGAAAACTGAACCCATCCTATCCAATAGCCAACATCTATGCCAATATCTATGTATATAAGTAGGGATTAGCACCAGACAAACAAACAAGCAGAAAAGGCTATCTTAAGGAATTACCAAGGAGAAAAGTGCACCCCACCAATACTGGCAGAGCATGTTAATGTCTATAAATAGGGAAAAATCCCATTCATTGGTAACTAGTTGGGTGGTGAAACATTAGCAGGCAAAAAACCTAAAGTGAGCCACAAGATCTCCGTAGTATTTAGATGCTTTTGTGCATATACAGAAATGGGTTTTGAAATCCAATTTGAACTGATTTTCCAAATCAAAGGAATGTGTCTGATTTGATTTACCTGATTTGCTTTCATGAGCATATCAATGACCTGATCACAGTTTCTTTTGATTTGGAAGTAGTTATTGTGTGCTGATTTTTTTAAAAAATATTGCTTCTGAGGAACTTGTACAAGCATAGGCTCGCAACAGTTGCGCCTTTTCTACTGAGCAGCAGTGGAGGCATACCAGTTCTGTAGGCGTGGCTTGGTGGGCGTGGTGGTGTGTGACGTGGCTTGGTAGCTGTGGCAGGGGAAGGATACTGCAAAATCTCCATTCCCACCCCACTCCAGGACTCCAGGGGAAGGATACTGTAAAATCCTCATTCCCTCCCCACCCCACTAACCTGCTTTCCAGCTCTGTTCTCCTGTGGAGGGCAACAAAAGAAGACCCAGGTGATCAGCTGGGACTCTGATCAGCTGGAACTTGGGAGGCAGCAAATAGATGGGGGTGGGGCCAACCCGAGGTGGTATTTACCAGTTCTCTGAACTACTCAAAATTTCCACTACCGGTTCTCTAGAACCTGTCGGAACTGGCTAAACACCACCTCTGCTGAGCAGACAAAATATCTAGAGTAAGAAATAGATTGGCTTGCTCCTTCCTTTCCTTAAAAGCTAATTCTAGTGAGTCTTCAAGAACTGCAATGTATACATGTAGCTCAAGGTAATCAGTTTCCAATAATAACAGCAGTAACAGTAATACAATATACTATAGACACGTAGAAACAATATACTTCTTGGCCTAGATAGCTACAGCCATTGCATCCTATATTTTCTGGGAGAGTAAGCCTTGTATATCTATATTTTCATTCTGAGAAAAGTAAGGTGCTCTATTTGAGTGAGCTGCTTCAAAAGATTTAGGATTAAGATGTAGAATACCTAGTCTCAGGTGTGCAAATTAAGCTATTCATGTTTTAAACAATCCAAGTCGTTTCTTTGCTTACTGGATCTCAGCATCTGAGTTACCAGAGTGAAGCTTTTTTTGCAGTGCCAAAATTTCTCTCTAAATATGACATGTATTTGTTGATAACAATATACAAGACAAGGTGACTATTTAGTTTTCCATAGTGGTATTTCTTCTTCTCTTGCCTTAGAAGCCAGGAGCTTGTATGCATCTATTTTGAGAGCACATTTTACACTAGGCATAAAATAAGATGCCTTTTCTACATCACTACAGTTGGTGTTTTCAGTTATGACACCTCTGAGGAAGAGATGCAAGAAAATGCCTTTGGGTGTGTGTTTTTTGAAGTTGTTTGCTTCCGAAGCGTTGAATTGCCCAGGTACTCATCGTACTTTCCTAAGCCTGCACTGATGGAGGTCAGTTGTCAACCAGACAAAGAGCCCTGAATTAATATATGTGCAACTTAAGGGCATGACAGAGGTGATGCTTCCTCTTAGAACATTGTTCAGGCAGTTTCACTTGAAACAAACAGCATTCCTGTTGCTCCAGGGAACATAAGTCAAGGGAATGAGGACAGTAGCAGTGCAGAAAAAGCAAACTTTGGATAAGTTGCAGTTATGATAGAAACGGAAAAAGTATGGTTTTGGATCTTAACTGAGTGAGCTGTCCTACACGTTATTCTCCAAGAAAGGCGGGTCAAGGTGCTATAGGTTATTTTAGTTGGAGCACAAATAGTACAGATATGCCTGCAATAGGATGCAAAAGACACTCTAAATATTAACACATCAGGATTTAATAAGTACTGTGTCAAACAGGACAAAAACTATTTCTGTATTTTTAATTACTGAAATTAACAGAATAGGGCACACACTTCTACAGTTACAGCTTCTCTCCTTTTCCAAACCAGAAGGCCTGATTTCTGCTTTCCTATTAATTTTATCCTATAAATGACCTTGCAAGGAGAGTGATTCTAGAGGCTAAGGGAAACAATGTCTATTTTCTGAAGCTGTAGGCTAGGTTTTATTAATGTAATGTCTAAAATCTTTGAAGTTGTGACTTTACCAGGAAAATCACAATCTCCCAAACCTTTATTCATAATGGGTATGACTTCCAGGGGGAACAGAATGCCTGCTGTGCTAATTATTTCAATTATCAGCTAGTACTAAAATACGTAATGGATTTTCTCTGCCTCAACAGGTAAAAGGCATGACATTATGGAAGTTAATTCGGATGTTCTGAACTTGATCTCCCATGCTACACAGGAGAGATTAAGAGGACTTATAGAAAAGCTAACTTTAATTGCTCAACATCGTATAAGGACCTATAAGGTAAAAATAATGATTGCCAGGTTTCAGTTTGTCCTTTTAAAATAACTGGTACCCTGGAATGAGTCATCTTAATTTATCCTTAAGAATTTATGCTCACAGGACCTGGATCATATACTGTAAAATATTGATAAAACAAACTGTATTCATTGATGGGAAGGAGCAAAAGCTCTCTGTAGAATCCTGATTCTTTTGTTTTTATTTGTAGGGAGAGAAAAGTTCATGAACCATTATAATCACTAAGGATGGCATGTTTTGCTTGGATAAGATCTGGCAATATATCAATTGAGCATAGTCATATGGAAGTTTAAATATGTTAACAGATTTTCCCCCTTTGATTAAGTAAAGCATCCATTTTCATTTCAGTATTATTCCATACAGTTATTTGGGAATTTTTGATTAAGTTAATAAAGATAAGCCACCTGCAACCTTCAGAATCCATAGGAGTTTGGCACCAATAAATTTAAATAAATAGCCTAATTTTAAATCTCATTTGCAATAGATTAAAATCTCTAACAAAATGTATTCTGTCCTTTCCCTTTAATAGAGAAAAGTACAGATAGCCACATACAGCCATTCATTTAGCAACCATTCTAAGTTACAATGGCACTGGAAAGCCAGTCCTTGCTCTTATTACCATTGTAGCATCCCCACAATCATGTGATCAAAATTTGTGCATCTGGCAACTAGCATGTATTTATGATGTTTGCAGCATTCTGTGGTCATATGATCAACATTGGCATTTTTCCTAACTCGCTTCAGACAAGCAAAGGTAATGTGATAAACTGGATTCACTTAATGTTAAGCATTGTTTACTTAACAACTTCAGTAATTCCGTTCAGAACCATGGCAAAAAAGAAGGTTGGAAAATTAGACATGACTGACTTAACTGCTTTGCTTAGCAACTGAAATTCGGAACCAATTGTCATAAGTGAAAGACTCCCTATATTATATATATTTAAATAGTTCATAATTAATGAGTTCCATAACTTTTTTCTAAATAATTCACCTCTGCATTTTTACATTTGACTTATTTTGAAGTTGGACAGTAGAAATCATGTGTTTGGGAATTTTTAGTATCAGGAAGCATATTATCACATGAATGCTTTTTCAGAAAAAAAACCCTCGGCATTAATGTAAACTTCATTAGAAAACAATTTTTTGGGGTATTAACTGCAGCTGCCTTTATTTAGAAATCCAATGAGCCCAGTTATATGGCAGTTAGAACAATGAGACTACAGAGATGTTTCTGCCAGGGACTTTCCCAGGAATGGCAAATGAAAGACAAGTTATATTTGAGTTGACACAAAGGGATATGCAAGTGAATAAAAAATTGAATTCATTATGAGTAAAGGGCATTTGTACTTTAAATGCTTCCAAAAAGGAAACATGTCAGTTATATTAAGTGACTTGTCAAATATGTAGGTGTCTAATATGTAGACATATTTAGAGACCTACAAATATGTAGGTCTCTAAAAGCTTCTTGTTTTCTATGGTTAACAAATTACTATATTCTGTGTTGGTTTGGAATTAAAAAGATCCTTGTTGAGATCAGAATTTTGTGCTGCATGTAACAAATTATGCATTTGCTTTTTTTTTTCTTCAAGGGGAATGACAAGTACATTTTATCTAATGATACGCGGTCTCAGCTTCAGTTTCTTGAACAATTGGATCAGGTTGAAAAGCAGAGGAAAGATGAAGAAGAAAAAGAACAGTTGCTCCGAGCAGCCAAGGTGAGAGACTTTAGAAGGCAAGGAATTGCAGCAGAAATCTATTTTCTCTTTATTTTCATTGTTAGGACTATTTTACCTCTTTATCTGTCTATCTTAAAGGAAATAATTTGTAAAACTTGCTGCAGAAAGAATGATATATTGAGCCTGTTTCATGTAGTAAATGCCAATAACTAGGCAGGTGGAAAAATTGCTCTCCTTCTCCTGTTGCCAAGTAGGAGTAATTTCTGGAGTTCCCCATGAAAGAAAGTAAAGTCTCCTTAAGACTTCCTTATTAATGATAAAAGATAAACTATACAGATAATCCTCGATTTATGACAATTCATTTAGTGACCATTCAAAATTACAACATTTTTGAAAAAAGTGACTTATGACCATTTTTCACACTTATAACCATTGCAGCGTTCCCATGCTTGGCAACTGACTTATTTATGACAGTTGTAGTGTCCTGGGATCATGTGATCATCTTTTGCGACCTGACAAGCAAAGTCAATGGGTAAACCAGACTCACTTATCAACTATGTTACTAACTTAACAATTGCAATGACTCACTTAACAACTGTGGCAAGAAAGGCTGTAAAATGAGGCAAAGCTCACCAAATATCTGACTGGGCAACATAAATTTGGGGCTCAGTTGTGGTCATAAGTTGAGGCGCCTACCTTCCAAGAAAACTGAAGTTAGCTTATCTAAAAATAGGCAAGAACATGTAAATAGAGTTGGGGGGTTGAAATCTCAGGAAGTGGACAAATTATTATTGGAAAACTTGTTCTAACAAGTTTGTAATATTTTTAAAAACCCATAGTGTCCAGCTGGCTTAGTGTCATGACATTGTTTTAAGACTCTGGTCCGTAGTATTTTCAGTACATATAGTTTTGTGCTCTTCCATGCCGTGCCATCTTGGATTTCACACAACGTAGGATCAACCGTTTGTCATGCCGTATTGCTTCACACAAATCCGTTGTCAGTTGGGACCTCAAGGAGTATATGGAGGTTGTACCACCTAATTCTTCCTACTGCAATTTCATGACTATTGAGATAGTCTTGAAATTGCATCTGCCATAAAGTTTTTCCTCGCAGGTACATATTGCAATATAAAATTAAAAGGATGGAAATACAATGCCCAACGTACCTGTTTAGGGGATAATTTCTGTGGCGACTGTAGTGCTTCAAACCCACACCTCAAAAGGGACTTGAGTCCCCTTCAACAAATGCCTCCAGGTTGTCAAAGCCCAACCAACCACAAATGCCTCCTTCTAGTTCTGAAAGTGTTGGGTTGGATCCTGGATGGAACTCATGGTACCAAGAGGCATAAGTTGAAATTGACAGCTTCCAGTTAGCCAATGGGGTGGATTCCCTTCTGCACAGGATCATGGTCCCACTTCCTTCCCATAAAATAGGTCAGAGTGGTATTCCCATCTTTCAAGTGTTAGGGGCTATCTGGCCTTTAGCCAGCTTTTGCAGACTTACTAAGAACATCTGCTGGCTGATCATCTATATTGACCTTGTGACAGATACATTTTAACCTATTATCACAAGCCGAACAAACGGCTCTATTTTTAAATCAACCTCATTCTGAAATAAGGGAGTTTAAAATTAGGCCCCCTAAGGCAAGCCTACTGTATTATTCCAGCAGAACATGGGGGTTAGAACATTCTTTCTCCCCTTCTGCCTTTCTTTTCCTTTTCTCTCCCCAAGTGTCTGCTCCTGACATGAACATCATCATGCCTACACTGGACCTGACTGACAACGTTAGCATCATTTTTAGTTCAAGCTTCCTCTGGGCTACAAGCAAGGCAACCATCCCTGATGAAAGGATGTTTGGGCACAGAAAGGAGTGGGGTGGAAACCAAACCAGTCTGGCTTGCGGCGTGAAGCCCCTAGAACTAAGATTTCCAATCAGAACAAAAAAAAATGTAGCTTATTAAATATTTCAGGAGAATGTTTGTATTTTGGGTAACTTCCATTACATTTCTTTCTCTGCCTCTCTCCCTTTCATTTTTTTTTTAATAGAGCCATTGCAATAAAGAAGATGTAGAGCAGCTGCGATTAAAGCAGAAAGCAAAAGAGGTACGACTTTCAAGTTACCAGGTTTGGCTTCGTGTTAGGAGGAGAGGTTGGCAGGCCTCCCCTGGCAATTAGGTCAGGGTTTATTTTGCTGTTGCATACCATTTGTGGAGGCCTTGGGGAAGGACAGGAACTGCTGCAGGCAAGGGCAGTGCTTCAAATGAGGCCAGTGAATTATCAGCTCTTAACACTTCACTTTCATAGTTCACAAATAACTATTTCTAAGCAGAGCTCAACTACAGCAATGTGCTGGATAGGAATATAATGTGGGATTATGAGGGGAGGGGAAAAGACACTTTAAAATTTAGCATCTGGGACTGTACAATAGCCTACATTTTTCCAGGGTAATTGTTCGTTTTGTAAATCTGATACTGCTTATAATTCTTTGGCTGGGAGGTGGTACTGGGATTTAGTTTTAAATGGAAAACGCCTCTGGCTTTTAATTTTCTGGGCCCAGCAGTTTTCTGTTCTGGAATGGAGCCCTTGTTTCACACAGTTCATGTTTAGCTGCAGGGGTTTTAGTTTATAGCTTACACTGGTTAAGCTGTTACTCCCAGAGGCCTCTGCATAGCAACTGCAGAAATCAACAAATAAGTTCATTTATGTCTGCTGCAGCCTCCTCTCAGTAGCTGACTTTTTACATTTCCCAATATCCATTTCCTGACTTTTTTAGCCCGAGAGAAAAAAGCTCCACTAATTGGAGCTTATTTTAATTGAGCCTTAATATTGGATCTCGCTGGAGTTGCCCCCAGAGCTACTGGGAACAGAATTAAATGAAAATACCTAAGGTTGAAAACGGTGTGAGTGAGATTTTTTTTTTAACTTGACCTATAGATTCTTTTCCCCCACTGAATAAATCAAGCCTGTTCACATTTCTGATTAAGGATCTGACAGAAAACAATAATAAAGACAATTGAGGTGGGAGATGTGTGATACTGAGCTTAAGAAATTGGTTTCTATAGTTACTTGAGTGATTCTGTGCCATTTAAAAAAAGATCTTTGTAGTAAATGAGTGATTTTTCTGAGCAACCTTTTTCTTAACTGTGCCTCTTGAACTATGAAATTTGTTGTTGCTTAACATTGCTACGGTTGGCTTCTAGATGCCAATAGAAGCAGCAGTGGGTTATTTATGAATGCTTTAAAAGCCCTTATTGCTTGGATTAATGTAAGAGGTGAGGCAAAATAAATAGCAATCCAGTAAAATGGTCGGAAAATCAATCCACCAGTTTCCAGCCAAAGATGAGAAGGAGAGAAGAAATAAAGGTACATGCCATTCTTTCAGATGAGTTTTGATGTCAAATGGGTTGCTGCATGATGCCAACTTTTAATAAAAGTGACCTGTTCTTTGGGTCTCATTGGTCTCCATTACGACTTGCAAAGCATTCTGTGGGGGCAACATTTGTTTCTTTCCAAACAAGTCAATCTAAGCATTCTAAGGGATGGTTTGTGAAGTGCTGGAAGTCAGTAGGCTAGAATTAGATAATGTAGGGCATTTCAGGATTAAAAAAACAGAGTTCTCAGGCCATATCATGCCACTATAGAGCATGTGCATGTTGCCATATAATTGCAACCTTGTATGCTTGTTTATATCAGTATATATATGATATATGCTTTATTGTAGTAAACTTATGTCAGGGATCTCCAAACTTGGCAACTTTAAGACTTGTGGACTTCAATTCCCAGAGTTCCTCAGCCAGCCATGTTGGAGATCCCGTGCTTTATATGATAAGTTAGCGTGATGAGGATTTCTGGATCAGTGTACTGTTGTGCACAAAAATACACCTCTCTACTTTTATGAGTTTACAGTATACAATCCATGATAAGGGAAATCAGGAGGGGGAGGCATGGGTGCATAACATATTTGTATCTAAACATCAGTAACTATCATGGCATAAATACTAGAGGGATTAATCAAAGGCTAGAATGGGGAACTCAGCACAGAACAGATTTAACTAATTTATTTGAAAATGACATCTTGCTGAAGAGGGTTGTGGGATATTTGAAGAAAGAAAATGATCCTATAGTGGCAGATGTTGCTTACGTAGTTGATAAAATGCACATAAGCCAGAGAGCACCAGTGTAGCACCCCTTTCCTCCAGGATAAAAATGCTGAATGAAATTAAAGGAAAGGTATCCCCTGTCCATTCATGTCTGACTTTAGGGGGTGATGCTCATCTCGGTTTCTTAGCTGAGGGAGCCAGTGTTGTCCAAAGGCACTTCTGTGGACACGTGACCAGCATTTCTATATGCCAAGGCATAGAGAACAGTTACCTTCCCACCAAAGTGGTACTTATTTATCTACTTTCATTGGCATGTTTTCAAACTGCTAAGTAGGCAGGAGCTGGGGCAAGAACAGGAGTTCATCCTGTCACATGGCACTTGGGTCTCAAACCTTGGCTGTCAGCTTTCCACCTGACAAGTTTAGTGTATTTAACCATGGTTTATACAAGAAATGTGACAGATACCAAGATTTTGATATTATGGAGAATGTTTAAGGCCATAAAAAATAGCTGACCTCTATTATACAATATGCTGTTATCTACATTAAGATGCAACATAATTATCCCAAGTTTTTTCATTACTGTATTCAGAGGCATGATTATTAGGCAGCCACAATTGAAAAGACTGTCACGTTCCTATTTAGGAAATATGTCTAAGTCAGTGTTTATATTAATTTCATTAGCTGAGTCAGTATGTTAATAGTGGTTAAGGTAAGATCCATTCAAATTCTCTGACTGTAGTGCTCGGTATGCGACTTTGCTAGTTATTTCACTAGCTTGCTTGGGTAAGATAACAAGAAAGTGTTTTAGATCACTTGATTCCACTTGGGTGTAAATGTAGTCGCAACAGTAGTAACAGTTGTGCTATTTTTGAAGTAGAAAACTAGGTCTCTCACAGAATAAACAGTATTAGTCAGCTTGTGCAAAGAAAAAAAATGTCGGATTTATATTGTCTTTATTATGCTTGATAGAGGAACGCTATTTTGGGTAGCATGAACTCTCCTTGGTTATTTATTGAGGATGCTATAATCACCAATTCCAAGGCCCGTCTCAAAGTATCTGTTCTGTGATTCTGGATAACAAAAGATAAACAATGTTATCTCCCAACATTTGCATTCTGCAACTCTGCAAACATCACTGTTTACAAATAGTGTAAATATTTGTGTAAGCTCAGATTTCTAGGAGGAAGTTTAAAGGGCAACATAAATACCTTTATTCTTGGTAGAGGCTTAGACCCTTAAATTCTCCATGGGCTCATTTTCTCTTTGGGAATTTAAAATTCAGTGTGGGTATCTTGAGGGTCTTTCAAATGATTCAAAAAACCCTTTGTCCTTTTATCTTTCCTGCCCTTCAAATTGCAGAAAAGAGCTGGAAATATTGGTGTCACTCATATTTGTGATGTTACTTATCATGCCTCTTGTTCCAAAAGTGAAGCGTCTACTCAGAAATAAATTCTTATTATGTTCTTATAGCATTTATGTATGGCCAAATATTTGTCTCTTGATTTAGCTGTGATAGCATCCTGAAATGGCAAAAGACATGGTGAAACACTTATAGTGAGGGATTTCAATTCGCTTCATGCAGGCTGAATTTACAGAATGTAATCTATGTAGTGTTTCTCAACTGAATGCTTTCAGATACATTGGAACACAGAATTCCCATATAGAATTGTCAGAGAGGATTCCAATAGAGAATTGTGATCCTGTACATCTGAAGATACCAGGTTGGAGAAGACTTTATCAAGAGCACTATTTCCAGATTCAATTAACTGCTCTAAGACAGAACTATTTAGGATGGAGCTGACATAAGAGCATTGAGCATGATTTTAATACCAGAAAAATTCAAAAATCTAGTTCAAGATATAAATATAGGCAAACCATTTGGGAGTAATACTTGCATTAGCACTGAGCTTTAACTTTAATGTAATTGGAAAGGTGCCTAGAAGGTTCAATATGCACATCCCGTTTTTTGAAGTGTAAGGATTTTTTAAATAAAATAATTTTAATTATAAAGAAGTGAAAGTTGTTCATACTTCATACATGCAGAAAGTTTTGCATACAAAGTTGCATATAGTAATAACACTTAGCAATAGACTTATTTCATAATGGAAGGCTGGAAGGCTGAGCCAACCTTGAACCTGGTGAGATTGAACTGGCAGTGGCCTGCAATACTGCATTCCAACCATTGCACTATCACAGCTCCCACATATGTAGGGAATCTGCAAGTTTTATTAAAAGCCTCTACAATAGGGAATTTAAAAAAATACATGTCACAAATTAGAAGGATGATTAACTAATCCAGGAATGCTAAGATATGTCAATACTAATGTCATCAAGTCAATGATGAAAAAATTATCTTTAAAAAATTAGGTACAAATGAACAAATTTTCTGGGAAAACAAATACAAATTGACATGAGGAAAAGAACTGAAAGTGAAAATACATTAATATTTTTAAGAGAAACAGGATCAAGAAGTTATGTATAATATTTAAGCATTTTGGGTATCAAAGGAAATAGGAAGACTGACATTATCCATCTGTTGCTTCTATTAGTTGTTAATGTTTGGCTTTTATTGCTGCTCTACCGTTTTGGCTTAAAGCATCTTGTGATTTTAGTTGTGTTTTTAGCCACTTGGAGGAACATGTGGAATATACATTCTCTAACAAGTTTCTCTCCTATAAACCGTGAATGACCCCTTTTAAAAAACTATAAGTTACTTGAAAAATCCTTTTTTAATAGTTATTTTACGCCCATTATAGAAAGAAGACTTTACAGGTAGTCCTTGACTTACAACAGTTTATTTAGTGACCATTCAAAGTTACGTCACTGAAAAAAGTGACATGACCGTTTTTCACAGTTATGACCTTTGCAGCATCCCCATGATCATGTGATCAAAATTCAGATGGTTGGCAACTGATTCATATTTATGACTGTTGCTGTGTTTAAAGGCCATGTCATCACCTTCAACCTTCTGACGAGGAAAGTCAATGGGGAAGGCAGATTCACTTAACAACTGGGTTACTCATTTATCAGTGCAGTGATTTCACTTAACAACTGAAGCAAGAAAGGTTGTAAAATTCACTTAACAAATGTCTCAACAACCAAAATTGTAAGCCCCTGTCACACTGCACCAACGGATAGAAAGAGAATGTAAAATGGAGAAAAACACTTACCATCCACTGGTTAACGCGATGCTTCCGTTCTGTACTCACTGCCTCCGTTTTGCTTCCTCTCTATCCGTCCAGCATCCGTC
>BHFT01005972.1:0-18156 GCA_004320025.1 Laticauda laticaudata
AACCGACACACTGTTTGTACACTTATGGAAGAAAGTTGGATGTTTTTATGTTTTGTTTGTTTTTGTTTGTCCTTAATAATCAATAAAACTTAACCAAAAAAAAAAAAGAATTGTGATTTTCTTATATTAAAATGAAAAAGCATATTTTAAGGATGAGATTTGTGAGAGTCATAGTACTGTAAGAAAAGGTTTTTCAGCTGATGTGTAACATATGCTAGATTGTGACAAATATTAACTGACAGTATGAAGGACTTAGAATAATTTTATTGTCACTTCAAATGTACATTAATTGGCATACATTAAAATGAAATTTTGCTGCACACAGCTCTCAAAGGGTCACCACCTCCAATGTCTACTACTTAAACATGACAAAATAAATACATACAAAATTATGCATATACTCACATGCCCACATATATGACACAAAGAAAAGTTGTTTTATGGAGAATTTATACAATCTGCAGAAAACTGGGTAATGTGCATTCAGTGGGTCGATTCCATTTGTCAGTTTACGAATATCCAAGCCTTTGGAATAGCTGAGAAGAAGACCAAAGGGAAGAGAAATCCAGTCTTTTCAAATCCAAAATGTGGCATTGGATTTGGTTTATTGTTTACGTACCTCTAAGTGTGAAGTAGTCAAGTGTTGTGTTTACTATTTTTCCTTGTGTGTGTGATTCTTAACCACTAGAGGTCATCCTGGCTGCACTGAATTTTTTGGAAAGTCAAATATTGAAACACTCTTTAATCAATACACAAGAGAACCAATTGACCAGTCTTCAATTGAACAAGAATGATAGAGAAAAGAGTTTATAGCTAGGTACCAGTTATCCACAGTGCAGTTTGATACATATAGTCAGAAAATTAGGAGACAAACTTTTCAAATTTCATGGAAGGAGGGTAATAGAAAAGAGACAATTTCAACATTTCCTCAGAATGAAGCATAACAATGTTGCTGTCACAAGCTTATTTCTCCCTCCCCCCAACCCCATTTCATTGAATGACATTTGGAGCAGTGGGGTTGGTAGGCTGACAGGTACACTGCATTCTTCATACTGACAGATTTTCTCCCTCTCTTTCAAACATTAAAACTGAAAGAACTAATGAAGCTATATGAAAGGTCTCAAAGGTAGATGATAAAGGGCCAGAGATATAAGAATGCAAGAGGTAGATTGTATAATATGTACCTCTTCCATTCAAGGATGGTGGCCACTAATATGGATGGCACAAAAGAATAATTTCTTCAAGAACAAGACTGAAAAGCCACTAGTCTTAAGAGAAAGCATGCAATATTTGAGGTTGAAGTGTGCAAAAGAACACTTCAAACATCTTTGCTCTATCTACTGTTAGATCCTTGAAGGAATTACCTTTTCCTGGTCTTGCAGAATAGTATCCCCTCGTATGCCTTTGAGTTAAGGAGGCACTTACAATGCTTGTAAACAAGCAGAGTGCTGAAGTGGTGAAGGTTTAGGAGTGGGGAAAGAATGAACAAATTGCTAAAATTATTTAATCCTGAGAAAGAGTAAGTGTGCAAAAAAAAAAAAACCTCTTGGTGTTGCTTGATATGAGATGGACTAGAGCAGGGGTGTCAAACTTGTATTGTCATGGTGGCATGATGTATCGGGACATTTCCCCCCATCGCTAAACTAGGTAGGGGCAGCATGTGACGCATCTGGCCCACGGGCCACGAGTTTGACAGCCCTAGACTAGAGAAAAGCTCTGATAAGCTTTCAATATTCTCTTATAACAATAAAGAACATTTCTGAAATCTCTGCCATGGCTTTGTCTTGCCCTTATCTACCTTGAAGGGCTGACCATGGAAGACCAGAACAAGCTATAAGAGCTGGGCTTCCGGTTTGAGTCTCTTCGGCAACAGACCAAAATCCACGATCGTGCGTGGTATCGATCTGTGCTCACCGTCGGAGTGCCCTGAGCTGGCTGGTTTCAGGGCTAAGCCACCCCATAGAGGTGGTAAAGAGGGGGAAGACTGCCAGCAGGGTCGAGGAGAGTCACATCTCTCTTTCCCAGCTGGTCATTACTCCCTTTCCCGAAGGCGGTTGCAGCGGTGGTCAGAAATGGCCACCTCAAAGAAGAACTGAACCGGAAAAGAATGTGCAGGAGGAAGATAAGAAGGGAAAGTTTTGGTTCAACCGGTTGAACTGTGAAAAAAGCAGTAACATAAGGTACCCTGGGAATTTAAACTAAATAATTCATTGGTTTCCCAAAGAAGATTTTGAAGGGCAGCAAGGAGAGAAAAAAGGGAAAGGCTTAGGTTTTTTTTTTCCTTCCCTTTTTCATATACTACAGGCTAATGAGGACTTAAAGGCAAGAAATTGGAAAAAAAAAATCCACTTTGACATTAATAGGCAATTTAAAGGCTTGAAAATAGAAAAGTCAAAGGGACAATAAAGGTCTGGATATTTAAAAGTTTTTTAAAAGCAGGAAAGGAGAAAAAAAAAAAAGAAGAAAAAGGGTAGGATCTTGAAAAAAAAATGGAGGAGATTGCCTGGAACTAAGGAATGGAACTTGTAACTAAAAGGAAAACTTACAGTGAAACTTTAAACAAATCCCCAAAGATAACATCCCACTGAAACTGGCAACAAAAATAGATAGGAACCCCAGAAAAACAAAGTTGGAAAAAAAGAAGCAAGAAAAAAAACAGCCTTGGGATTATTTGGATTTACTTGGTGACTTTTGGTTTGTGACATCTAAATGACTAAAACTAATCGGGGTGGTTGTTTAAAAGTGTTTTAAAATGCATAATTTCTTTAGAAGAAACTGAAAATTAGAACTTTAAAAATGGAAAGAAAGAGCCCACAGAAGGGAGAGGTTCTTTTGGCTTTCATATTTCAATTCTTAGATATGGAGATTTCTGGAAACTAATGAGGAAACAACAAGAAAACGCTTGCAGAAACAGAAGGATTGGGACAAAGAAGAAAAAGCCATCTTTAATGATGAAATAATTTAAGTGCGGGAAAAAAATGGGAAAGGGGGGGAAAGAGTGTTAGGTTTTAAGAGTAAGAAAAAACAACCAAAAAAGAAGAAAGAAGTTTTGAAAGATAAGTATTAAAATCAGGAAAGCAACAGAAGAGGGGAAATGCAGAAGAGGGAGAGTTAGAAGTAGGAGAGACGGGGGGGGTAAAAAGGGGAGGGGAGAGAAGAGGGGAAGAAGGTAAGGAAAAGAAGTGTTAAAAGACAGAAACAAGAGGAAACAGGGATTGAAACCATAAGCCTGTTTAGAGATGGAATGGGTGAAAATTTAGTTGTAAAAGGATTTCTGCAAAGGTACATAAGATAGCATTGTGATATTACCAAATAGAAATAATGGTTTGAAAATATGACTAAAAATATGGATAAAATTTTTCACTGTAAAATGTAATGGATGTTGTTTAATAAAATAAATGAATTAAAAGTGAATACGATAAATTAAATTAGGAAAGGATGGGGAACATTTTCAAATTATTGTTAAATGATTTTATAAAAATATAAGTGAGAAATATGGAAAAAAATAATTATGAAAAGTTTATAAGGTTCCCAAGGAAGTATGAAATTTAATTGAAAAAGAAAATGTTAAAGATGTAAGATTAAATGAAATATTAATGATAGAATTGGAATTGGAATAAGAATGTGTTGATTTATTATATAGTATAATCTTTTAAAGAATATAGTGTGTATTTTTTAAAGAATGTATCAAGCAGAATTTCGATTGGAAAGTTAACATATTATTGAATGCTACAATCTTAAAGGTATAACATTTGAAGCTTGAAATTAAAGGAGTTTGAATGGATAAATTAAAAAGATATAAAAGGTGTTTTATACTCCAATTAGTAACTATAGAGGAAAATTTGAATTAATGAGAAAAGATAATATGAAATTGGAAAACCAGGATAGACAAAAGTATAAATATAATTGATTTGAATTGAGATTTGAGAATTAAAATAAAGTTGAGAAAATTAAAAGGGGAAAAAAGACTTATGTAGAATATATTAAACAGTAATAAGATATGGATAGAACATTTAAAAAATGAGCATGAAATTGAGTTTGTGTCTGTGTGAAGAAGTTGATAACTGGAAAAAAAAAGATGTTTTATTTGTATTTTGTTTTTGTGAAAACCCAAATAAAATTTTCAAAAAAAAAAAAGAATAAGCTACAGGAGCTGACAATAAGGTATAGCAAATAAGTCCATGCAGGATCTGAAGCATCTTCATATATTTTCAGATTTGAGGATTTGACAACTGAAATCTCAAGTTAGCATACCTTGGAGTTAAAGGCAGCAAATTCCAAATATCACTGGCAGTGGAACAGTGGTGGATGATGGTATGTCACCAATGCTTGCTTTTGATAACCCAAGAAATATCTGGCTGCCCACTTTAAGAAACAGAATTGTAGGCCTTGTATGGTAGCCCTTGGGCTCCTCAAGCAGACTTTTTGTTCCATTTATTTCCTAACTTTAAAATCAGCTTATTTCAAAACAGCTGTTAAGTGCACACATTTTGAAATCATGCATTTGGGCCATTCTGTGCTGCTAAATAATCTGTTCATCCATTCCCCCAAGGTAAAGTGAAGATCTTAAAAATCCACTAACTAATGTATATACTAATGTACTCCTGAGAGATGACCTTGAATTTGGTAACTCCTTCAAAGAAGATGCAGACAAATAAGGATACACTGAAAGAGAGAAACCTACTGTCTGTCTGTCTGTCTGTCTGTCTGTCTGTCTGTCTGTCTGTCTGTCTGTCTGTCTATATCTATCTATCTATCTATCTATNTGTCTGTCTGTCTGTCTGTCTATATCTATCTATCTATCTATCTATCTATCTATCTATCTATCTATCTATCTATCTATCTATCTATCTATCTATCTATAATCTATCTATCTTATCTATCTGGAATTGCCCATTTCTGTCATTAGATGATTCCCTGTTCTTCATTTCACCAATCATTATTTGGAGAAATTCCTATATATTTCCTATTAAAGCGGGCAGAGATGGCTGTATGTGAAGGCTGTGAACTCCATTCCCAATACAACCACCCTTCAAAAGAAATTAACTCTCTTGCTTCCCTGTGCAAGAAAGGAATGGTAGACACTTTCAATTTTTTTCTGCTCTTGTAAAAATTCTCCTTTTTAATTTGTTTTTACACACACATCTGTATTTTGTGTTTTCAATGCAAGAATAATAAAAAGGGAACATTTCAAGGAAAGAGAAAGTCATGATGGAACAAGAGATGAAAGGCCTGCTTCCATTTACCATATAGACTATGTCTTCAGGCATTATCAGTCATTCATGAAAATAATTTGATAAAGACAATTGTAAAACAAACTCCCAGTGAACAAATGTCAAAACCATGAGAACGGAACAATCAAAACATAATTTATTTTACTTCTTTGTTTTTCTACAAAACAAAGCAACAATTCTGTAAATAAAAATACAAACAAAAAGGAAAATAAAACAATGATAAAAAGGAAAAGAAATTACATACAAACCACATATATAATTTCAAAGAGAAATATAAACATTTAAAACATGTTTAATATGTGGGCAACATTTTTTATATCAGATTTCAAACTTTAAAAATTATTCTTCTGATTATTTTCAGTGTTTTTCAGTTTTATTTTGTTTCATTTTCTGCCTAAAATTGTTGCTGATTTTGAAAATGTAATATTTGGCCTACCTGGAAGTAACCAAAAAAGTATTTCAATGGTTTCTATCTCAACCTCTCCCTGCCTCCCCCACAAAAGGCAGTCATTCTGTGTTGAGGCTCCATACCTACATATCTATGAGAAAGTAATACAATTTTGTCAAAACAGGATCTAGACTCCAAAAAATTCCTCCCACTTTACAGAGATAGAGATATGCAAAGCTTCACTTTCCTCATGGCTGGTAGCTACAGAAATGACAGATCCACTGCCTGACAGGCAGCATAGAGAAGACAAATGAGGAATATTGGCTATGAAGTAGTACTTCAAGAGATAACGTCTATAATATTCCTGTCAGCCTGATTTATTGTTATGTTTCAGTTCAAGGATTTTTAGCCTTGCCCCAAACAAGATGGATCATCAGAACAGTTTTATTGCTGCCTATAACAGATGCCAATCTCTGCCTCCTCTCTTTCTCCCCTTGCTCCTTCCCTCCCTCCCTCCCTCCTTTTCTTTCTCTCCCCCTCTAATAATGACCAACTTATCCTAAATCAGGCAAGAGAGAAGGCAATGTTTCTTAACCTTGTAAATTTCAGCTCCCAACTCCATGGCTGGGGAATTCTGGGAATTGAAATCCACACACCTTAAAAGTTGCCAAGGTTGAGAAACACTGCCTCAGAGGCTTATTTTCAATAAAAAAAGAGGAAATAATATTTCTTACTGTTTTGACAATAATCTGTAGTCAGTGCTTAAAGTTATGAATGAAAGTACCTTTCTAAATCTCACCCAATGCTTCCATGCCAAAGTTCTTCTTAAATAATGGCACACATCCCTTGAAAACTCACAAGGTTTTTTTTTTTTTTTAAAGAAAGAATTGAAATGAAGTCAGCACAAGCTGATTTGCACAGACAGAGCCAGAGCAAGCTGGGACAACTGAATGAAGAGAGTCTCCTGAACAGAAATGTAAATGGCATACTGCACACATTTATCAAAATGGAACATTTTGCTTCAATTTATGTAACACAGTTGTTATGTAATACAGATAAAACCAAGGGCCTTCAGACACCTCAAAGGCAAACTCATTTATTGTGGCATTTGTTTTCATGAGTAAGATGCAAGCTAGTTATTTGTAAATTGTAAAGAGTTGAAGGACAACTGGGTTATATTATACAAGCAGTCTAGATTGTATTATGCAAGCAATCTAAATAATATATTTCAGCCAAAAATAGAGCAACTAGATGATCCTCAAAATTTCTAGAAAAGCGCCCCCCAACCTTTTGGGCACCAGGGACCAGTTCCATGGAGAAAGATTTTTCCACAGACTGGAGGGGACGTGGTTTTATGTGCTGCCTGCATCCCGTGAATGGGGCTTCACTTATTCATGCGGCCCAGTTGCTAGCATGTCATGGCCTGGTGCTGGTCCAGACCAAGTGTTGGAACCCCTGTCCTAGAATATAGAATAAGTTTGGTGTAGTGATTAAAGCACCAGGGTAGAAACCAGAAGGCTGTGAACTCACGTCCTGACTTAGGCACAAAGGTCCGGCCATTTTCTCTCAGCCTCGGAAGGAGATATTGGCAAACCACTTACAAAATCCTGCCAAAAAACCTGCAGGGACTAATACTCAAAGGCTTAAAAAAATGAGTGGAAAACTTCAATTGTAAAAGGTGACAGAGTCTGGGCTGAAGAGTATCACATATCAAAAACAAAACAAAACTATTGAGTCATTATTTATTTATTTGTTCCATTTATACAGCCACCAATTCAGCTTGGTTTTGTCAGCAGGATTAGGAATTGCCTGGAATTAGGATGCTTGTGAAATGACTATATTTCACATAAGAGCTTGAAGGCACTCTCCCATGGTTTTAGTTATATTGATATTTTAATTGTTTAATGGATGTTAAAGTTTTATTTTAATTGTTCTATTTTTATTGTATACTGCCCAAAGTCAAATTTCAATGTGTATAACATTTGCAAAAGTGTTTCAGAGACCAAGGAAAAGTTTCAGATTAGTAACTTGAGAGAAAAAAACCATCTATTTGTAGAACACTTAGTTTAAATGCCTGGTTTCAAAAGCCCAGGTGTCCATCAAAAGATCTTTGTTAAAACCAACAATGCTATCTACACAATGATAAATACCGTGGTTGAGTAATACCTATGGTTTTTTTCTCAAAAAGGCAGATACCAAGGATTACCCAATGCAGATGTTTTGCTGGTCAAAATCAGAACACTGGTCTAAAAGCAGCTATGAAACTTCAGCATTTTAATCATAAATACTGAAACTGAAACTAATAAATTGACATAGTTTAAGAGTCTCTTGTCATCCATCCATCTTTAAAAGGCTAAGATTATCAAAAGAATAAAGATAGTCTTTTATTGGGAAATGCTACTATTTATTACTTGCAAGATCCTAATTACTGTGGGGTCTTTGGTGCTCTCTGAGGTTGGTGGTATTCCTGCAGATATTTCTGCTAGCACTGTTGCTTGCACTGATATCATCTAGTCTGGTATTGAAACATCTGCAAGAAAATCACCAAACTCAAGGACTCAAGTTCAACCTGAGTTACAATTATTATTTTATCAATATCCTAATCACTGCATTGCCTAATTACAATGGCAAACTACATACAGTAATTATGGGCAAGTAGTTACATTTTCATATTGAGGGTATATTTCAGAGATGCAAAAGTGTGGATTGCAGTCTTCAGACACCAATAGAGTTGTCCCTAATTGTAGTTATGAATGTACCAGCAGGGGTCACACTTAGAACTCATAGGTATCCTTAGGATAGATACCTTGAACCCAATGCTTGATTTGTAAGTGGGTGCCCAGAAAAAGACAAAGGAAACAAAGGAAAGTTGATGTGGAAGAGAACATTCTTAAAGAGGTTGGCTTAATCTAATAGAAAATGAATTCTTGGTGATGAGATACATCCAATAGGGTAATCGTTTTGTGCATTGGTAGGTTTCTTTCTAAAGCAGCCAATTTTGTGAGCATGGCTGTGACATCTCCAAACTTTATGAGCATGGCTAATCCTCAAAACATTACTATCCATGTTTATTCTATTTTATTTTAACAAGACTGCTTCCTGTTGTAAAAAAAAACAAACCCTCTATATTCTTATGAACTTCAACAGTTCTCCTTCAAGTATTTTTACTACCTGAATACAGGCAAAATCTCTTTTTAGTTGGACAAAAATACGCACGTGCACAAATGAACAAAAAAATAATATAGCCAACAGATAATCTAATGAAATATTGAGTTATAATACAAGACACAAAAGAAAACCAGCATTCCCAAACTCTTCCCAAGAATTGAAACTAAATATCTCAAGTTCACGCAGCGAACTCCGTACTGGGTGACCTTGAGCCATTTACTCTCAAGTCTTGAAAAGATTTTGGGGATGCTGATTTTCTTTTTATGTCTTTTGTATTATGACTGATTATTTCATGAGATCATCTGTGGCATTACAAATCACTCATGGTTTCTAGCTTGGTGCCTTAACCACTATACCAACCCAGCTCTTATTACACATATATATTTAACAACAATATATCAAATTATACAAAAAAATCTATTTTTTGTCTCCTGCAAAGATTATGCAATCCCTTTTGAGCTCAGAAATAGTATGAATCTTTCTCTTGAAAAAATTATAGCCCACAAACATAAACTGTCCTAAGGCAAGCCCTAGTAATTAAGGCCCGGTCCCACTGCACTTACGGATGCAAAGAGAATGTAAAATGTAAAAAAAAAAGCTTGCCATCCATTGGAAAACGCTATGCATCCATTGTGTACTCACTGCATACATGTTTCCTACGCTCTATCCGTCGAGCATCCGTCCACTGAGATTTCATCTGCACAAGAAGTTTTGAGCTGCACAAAACTTTGTGACACAAACTTTGTGAACGGATGAACCTTTCTCGCCATGTACGATGTACATCTGCGACATATATGGGCAGCAAACGTTCTCATGTCCGTTATCATCCGTTAAACGTCCACTGGTTCCTCTCTGCATCCTCTGGCCATTCCCTCAACTCACATCCGCTGCAGCTGAAAATGGAAAGAGGGAGGAAACAAAAGGTCTACACAGCGTTAGGAGCAAACAGAAATAGAAAGGAATAAGTGTATGCATTCTCGTATATAAGTATTCAAACGGACAAAACGTTTGTATCTGGATGTATCTCGCATATTTAGGACTGTTTGCAGTATGTCTAGAATATGTAGAAGGACCCCATAGCGGAAAACCAATATTTTCTATAAAAAGGAGGAAATCATCTGGATCGCTGGATGGTAGACCATACAGTCCCACTATGGTTGCACTGGAGGTTTATTCTATCCCACAACTATCCTTATCTATCTCACAAGCATGCAAAGGCTTAACCATTTTTTAAAAAGTTTTCACAACACTGTATTAAGTAACAACAATGAACCAAGTACACTAAGTGTCTAAGCAAAGATAACCCTTTATTAACTTTCTTTAAGGAAAACTTTATGACTTTATTAAAAAAAGCAAAAATGAACCAAGTAAAGTGTCTTCTAGCAAAGAATAACTTAACAATGTAAACAAACTCAGTCCTCTGACACTATTCTCAAGTCACTCTGAGTCATGTCCATGGTCTCAGCTGTAAAGCGGGCAGGGACTGTGGAGGTAGCTGTGGCTTGAGTGCTGGTCTGAGGCACCATTGGGTGCGTCTGGCCCCGAGGTACAACAGGTGTGGTGGTTGTTCAGGAAGCTATCCAAGAGCTGATTCAGTCCGTGAGTTGAGAGGCCCTTCATCAAGGACTTGAGATGTCAGGCACAATACTGAATGACAGATTGTTCCATTGACGGACTTGGCTGTGGGGTGGAGGAAGGGTTGGGAGGAATGTAATGGGCTGTCTGGTCTGCAGCTGGATAGACTGGCATCTGTGGTGTACGATGAACTCTGGGCCTGGACTGGGAAGTTCTGCTTCTGCTGTGGGAAGTCCTGGTAGTGTTAGCCTTGTAGGTGAGGCTGTTAAAGCCATGGAAGGGCGTGACATCACCTGGGTGGAGGAGCAGACCTGGACTGGGTAAGAGCAGCTTCAGCTGGGCGCTTGAGGGTTGTGCAGAAGTGCTGTGATCTTCTGCTTCTTCACCTGGTACTAGGCCTCGGCAGGTCCCGTAGGGTCTGGTCATGTAGGTGATGAAGGGCTTTCCCGGCTCGAGATGGTATGTTGCAGTGGACCAGCTGAGAGAGAAGTTTTTGTGCTGGTCTTCATTGTGTCCTAATTTCCAACAGCACAATGTGGTCCTGGCCTCCACTTTGCCTCTCTTGCCTGCATCCTCTGGAGCTGGGGTGGGGGTGGATTGGCCTCTGGTGGCTGCTGTTCTTCCTCCATTTGTGACAGCATGGCCGTCATCTCCATGGGATCCTCCAAGTCCTGCCGGCATGCGGGAGTGCAGCTGTTGGGGGCGGGTCTCTGCGTGGGGCCTCTGAAGAACACTGCCTGGACAGGGTAGCTGGCTCCTGGCTGGAAGAGGACTGGTTTTCTTTGGGCTGTCTGAGGAGAGGGGTCTCAGAGGTGCTGCTACTCGGTGGCAGAGAAACATCCTCCAGGAAACTTGCACTTGGCCATGACATACTCTCCTGGTCAGTGCGCTTGACAGCGGGCCTGTCCGGATTTTTTGAGGTGTAGCTTGCCATACCAGGGTGTGCCTGTGCTTCCACCATCTCAGGAGTACATCTGCAGTGTACCCCAGGCTCTCTGACTTGTCTCTCCAAGCTGCCTGCTTCTTCTTGGTGTCGTGATAGAGTCTGTGGCCCTTTCTCCAGAGGTACTCGTCTCCCTCAGCCATTCTAGCACCTCATCCTCATGCTCCTCGGAAACGGGTACTGTTTCCTCTCTCCCTTCTCCTCCCTTGCCTCTTCCCCCTCTGGCAGGGCCTTCAGCCAGCAGGGCCCTCAGGGCTGAGCAGCAGAGGCCTTCAAAGGCAGCAGGGCTTTTGAGGGCTTGGGCTGGTCCACCACCACAGCAGCAGTAGCATGCAGCTTCAGAGTCCAGTGCCAGGAGTGGGATGCTGGTTCTGGCCTTCTTCACCTTGCCAGGGCTTGAACGAGTAGGCAGTGGGCTTCTCTTCTTGCCTGACTGTATGAACCATGGTGTTCCTGCAAGCATGTATGGTGGCAGCACGTCTTTCCCCTGTATGCCTGACTGCATGTGTGCTGCATCCTTTTATATCGCGGAGCTGATGAATTCATACTCCCCATCATGCCCGCATGACGCTTTGCATCCGATATACATCTGCGCGGCATCCCCTTTGTTTCCTATAGGCATCCATGATGCATCCGCTTCATCCGCTATGCATCTGCCCCTTCCTCTATGCGTCCACTTTGAAATTCTCTCCCGGAACCCCTTTGGAGCTATCATCCGCTTCCATCCGCTTCCATCCACTTTCATCCGCTAGGCTTCCTTTGAACATCCATTTAACATCTCTGCTACATACTACCCATGTCCATTCTTTTCCGTTCTTTTCTGTTCTGTTTATGCAAATTTTCTCCACTTTTTGGAGCGGACGACAACGGATGGAGCCACCCCCAAAATTTTACTCGTCCGTTGTGTCCTTTATGCATACGTTTTGCATCCGTTGGCCAGTGGGACTGGGCCTTTAAAGACCATGCAGACTCCTCATTTTGTAACATTTTGTGGTGATGGTTTAATCTGGCTTGCAGTTTGTTAGGCAATAGTTTGAGAAGGGGTCTACCATTGCCTTCTTCCTAGGGATGAGAAGGAGTGACTAGCTCACCATCCCCTAGTGAGGCTTCCCTGGTCCTAGTCCAACAACCTAACCATAAACCATTGTTTTAAAGAAGTTTTTAGACATATTTCTGCTTAAAGACCAAGTAGGAAATATTCACAATGATGACTTTGAATGTTACACTCATCATTTACATCTGTTTCTTCTTGGTTCTCAAGATTGACAGTGAGTGATAATGCCATTATAATTATAATTATCATTTAAGATGATAATGTCATCTTAAAAACATGGTGACAGTTTTATTGCAATTGTGAGCATGGACAATTACTAGATTTGTCAGAATCATATTTTACCATTGTACAATCTCTCATTAATAAAATCCAGGAGTGTAACCCTGTGCAAATTAGGAAAAAGACCCACATTTGTAACTTCCCTCTCCTTCATCATTCTTTGTGAATCACTGCTGCTTATTTATCAGAACTAAAAGTTTATAGAAAATGCTTTTTATGAAGGTCCTGTGGGAAGGAGGTCAAAGTCTACCCCCCTCCCAATATCGCCTTTCCTCTGTTTCCTACCTGACCTTCCAATGAACTCCAGACAATAAGACAAAAGATTACTTAAGTCAATTGAAAGATTGGCTGAAACTGACCATGCAATTTTAACATAAATGAAATTGGTGAAAGGCATCAACTTAACCAAATAAGAAAATTCCCTCAAGTTATTAAAAGTTTCTCCTTCTGATAATAGATTTCCTCACAAAAGCCCATCACTCAAAAGGTCATCACCCTGACTCACAAAAGATAAAGGTCATAAACCCTGCAGGACACCAAGTCGCATTTTCACTCCACCAGACCTAGTGCACTTTTCCAAGAATCCATAAAAGATAAGCTGAGTTCTCTAGCCTTCTAGAAACCATAGACTAACTTCTTCTGTAAAAGAACCCCCCCCCCAACCATAATTTATGGCCACCTTCAACAGCTACAAGTTGGCACTCTGCTTGTGTCTTGCCTTTAAATAAACATCTCAGTTTCAAGTAACTGTCCTG
This sequence comes from Laticauda laticaudata, assembly GCA_004320025.1. Taxonomy (NCBI): domain Eukaryota; kingdom Metazoa; phylum Chordata; class Lepidosauria; order Squamata; family Elapidae; genus Laticauda; species Laticauda laticaudata. The sequence continues at coordinate 13,397 of BHFT01005972.1, forward strand.
GTTTTTTTTTCTTTCAAAGTCATTTTGGAACAGATCAATATTTTCTTCGAAGAGTCCCTTTTCTTGACCTTTATTCTAACATGTTAGCGTAAATGCACCTTGCGTCTGCACCTAGTTTTCACTCTGATCTAATTTACAATCTATCTTTTATCACTCTGTGTGTGTGTGTGAGAGAGAGAGAGAGAGAGAGAGAGAGAGTTCTAACACACACACACACACACACACACACACACACAAATATGTGGTTGATGGAACATAAAATTGTGCATGTTGCCACAGACTGCAGTCTTCAAAGTCTTGTGATACAGAATAGTTTGTTTGTATTTCCTGTGATAGCCTGTTGCATATTAGACAGGCTTCTCGTTGGAAAAAGTCTTATTGTGTTTGATTGGACAGGATTAGGTTCCCTGCATATAATGACCTGAATCTGAAAGTATGACAGGGAATACCCAGCAGGGAACCTCTGATTGTGCTCTGCACTCCAATATTTTTTGCTCTCTAAAACCCTGTTATTTACACCTTGTCTTTGGCTGTCCCTTAGTCATGTGCCAGGCAAGGATACTAATGCCAAATAGAAATAGCCTGATTAAAGATTATGAGATATTGCTGGGTTTCAGGACTTGAGAAATGAAAGTGATATTAAAAATGTTTTATTCATAACAAGGAAACCACTGCTTTCCTCTTGAGTTGATACATGATTATTATTTCCTGAGGCTTGCTCTGCCTATGTCTATTTTGTTAGTGACACAGCACATACTAGGACTTCTCTAATCTCAGATATAATTTAGAAATTCAGATCCAGCCATGAAGAAAAAGAGACTTTGTTAGCACAGAATGATCCAAAATAAATGCAACTTCAATTTCATGGCTGACCTGAGTCGTAATTTGATACTGGTGCTTTCTTTAACCGAATGCACATTTATTACTCTAAATTCCTAGCTGTTAGCAAAATTAGTTCAAGCTCTCATCTATTGGCTAGATGGATTGATGTAAAATAAAAAAGGGTTAAGCTAAATCCTTAAGAGACTTCTCATTGTGGTCATAACAGTAAAAATTAATGAAAGGCCCCCAGGTTTTAAAAAGCTGTGCTAATTTTTTTGCTTTAGATCTCCACCAGCTATTTTTATAGGTTAGAAAAGTATTTTATGTAATCTCAAGTTTTAAGAGAAATACAATCCTGATTCTTGCATTTTACATAGATAACATAGATCATGAAAAAAAAATCACAATCTCTGGGTTATATTTTCAATTAGTTTTAACATAGTTCAAGCCCATGTCCCACTGCACCAACGGATGCAAAGAGGATGTAAAACGAAAAAAAAAGCTTGCCATCCTTTGGAAAACATGATGCATCGTTGTGTACTCACTGCGTACGTGTTTCATGCGCTCTATCCATTAAACATCGGTTTACTGCTATTTCATCCGCTCAAAAGATTTTGAGCTGCACAAAACTTTTTGAGCAGATGAACTTTCCACCGTGTACGATGTACATCCGCGACACATACGGGCAACCAAAACATTTTATGTCATTGTCATTCGTTACACGTCTGCTGTATCCTTCGGCATCCTCTGGGCATCCTCAGCAACTCACATCTGCCACGTACGATCTACATCCGCGACATATACGGGCAACAAACGTTCTACATCCATTGTCATCTGTTACACGTCCGCTGTATCCTCTCGCCATCCTCTGGGCATCCACGCAACTCACATCCGCTCCAGCGGAAGCGGAAGAGGGAGGAGTGAAAGGTACACGGAACGTCCACACAGCGTTAGTAGCAATGGAAATAGAAAGGATGTAAGTGGATGCATCTCGGATATAAAGCATTAAAACGGACAAAACATTTTTATATGGGACGTATCTCTGATATTTTAGGATGTCTGGAGTATGCCTAGAGTATGTGGAAGGACAGCTAGCGGAAAATTGACATTTCCTAAAAAAAGGGGGAGGAAATCCTGGATCTCAGTATGAGTCCAGCAGCCGTGGTGTACAGACCTCTTCAGCCTTGCTCTTGCTCTTCCAACAACATCCATTGATCTCCACCATGGATCATCACACACTCCTTATGGTAGCTGCCATCATTCAACACCAGAACGCAGCCCTCTTCAGACTGTTTCACCTTTTCTATGGAAGGAGAAGAAGGAGACATCCAAGAGCTGTGTGGGTCCGACGATGGATCGGGAGAAGAGTGGAGTTTGACTCTATGACAAGCTGATGGTGGAGCTGAGGAATGAAGACACTTGTGCATTCCAGCACTTCATGAGGATGCCACCAGCCATGTTTGATGAACTTGTTGAGGCGTCTGAGACCCAGGTTGACCAAGCCGAGCACCAACTTCATCCCAGCCTGGACCTGGACTGAAGGTGGCACTGACTCTGGGCCACCTGGCTCTGGAAACCACATACAGAACATGCAGTATGCCTGGAGGGTACCACACAACACCATCAGCAAGTGGTCAGAGAAGTGGTGCAGGCCATCAGTGAAGAATACAAGGAGGAGCTCCTCCAGTGCCCCACCACTGAAGAAGGCTGGAGGAAAGTTGCAGAGCAGTGGTATCAGAGTGGAACTTTCCCCCAAACCAATTGGAGCCATAGACGGGAAGACGTGGCCTGCAAAGCTCCAGCCCAACTCAGGGGTCCTCTTATCACAACTACAAGGGCTTCGTTCAGTATCATCCTCTTTGCCATGGTTGATGCTGACTGCAAAGTTCATGTACATCGATGCTTAGGCAATGGGTCAGCTTCAGATAGTTCCTGGGCCTGGACTGGGAAGGGCTATCTCTGCTGTGGGAAGTCCTGGTACTTGTAGCCTTGGTAGATGATGGGCTGTTGAAAGCTGTGGAAGGGCTGTGACATCGCCTCGGTGGAGGAGCAGTCCTGGAGTGGGTCGGAGCAGGTTCAGCTGGGCCTGGAAGGTGGTGCAGCAGTGCTGTTATCTCTTCTTCATCACTGGTACTGGGCCTTGGGCATGTCCATGAGGGTCTGGCTCACGTAAGTGATGAAGGCCTTGTGTTCAGTGATGGTATGTCGCTGTGCACACACTGAGAGAGAAGATCTGTGCTGGTTTTGATTGTGTCCTGATCTCCAAAGGACAGAGTGCCTGGCCCTCCAGTCTGCCTCTCTGCCTGCTTTCTGTGGAGGTGGAGCTGGGGGTGGGGTGGGTTGGTCTCTGGCTGCTGCTTCTTCTTGCTCCATTTGAAAATGGGGGATCCTCTACATCCTCTGGCATGGGGAATGCAGCAGTCGGGGGGTCTCTGCGTGGGGCCCTCCAAAGAACACCTGCCTGGAACATGGTAGCTGTCTCCTGGCTGGAAGAGGACTGGCTGTCTGTGGGCTGTCTGAGGAGAGGTTGACAGAGGGGCTGCTCCTCGGTGGCGATCTTACCCTCCAGGAAGCGTGCACTGGCCATGACGTACATCTCCCGGTCAGTGAGCTTGACAGCGGCCTGCCCGATTTCTTCAGGTGCGCTTGCCATACCAGGTGTGCATGTGCTTCCAGCATCCCAGGAGTATATCTGCAGTTGTAGCCCAGGCTCTCTGCCTTGTCTCTCCACGCTGCCTGCTTTCTCTGATGTTGCGAGTAGAGTCTGTGGCCCTTTCCCCACAAGTACTCCTTCTCCCTCAGCCATTCCATCACATTCTCATGGTCCTCGGAATGGAGTACTGTTTCCTCTCTCCCTTCTCTTCCCTTGCCTCTTCCTCCCTCTGCAGTGGGCTTCAGGGCCTTTAGCAGCAGGGCTTTGAGGGCCTTGGGGCTGGTCCACCACAGCAGTAGCAGTAGTAGCAGCTAGCAGCAGCAGGAGAAGCACCACCAGCAGCAGCAGCAGGAGAAGTAGCAGCAGCTTCAGAGTCAGCGCCAGGGGGGGGATGGTGGTTCTGTCCTTCTTGCCAGGGGCGGGCAGGAGTAGGCACAGGCTTCTCTTCTTCCCTGACTGACGAACCATGGTGTTCTTTCAAGATGTCTCTGACAGCCGGTCTTTCCTCTGAGGGTGACTGCTTGCCGAGCTGCATCCTTTTATATCCATGGAGCTGACACAATTTATCCTCCCCGCATGCGCATGAACGCTTGCATTCCCTCCACGCATCCGCTACGCATCCGCTATGCATCCTATAGGCATCTGTGATGCATCCGCGTCATCCACTACGCATGCGCTCCTTCCGCTACATGTCTGCTTCGCTATTCTCCCCGGAAGCCGTGCGGATGTGTCATCTGCTTCCATCCGCTTCCATCCTCACTACGTACTACCCCCGTCCGTTCCTTTCTGTTCTTTTCCATTCTGTTTATGCAAATTTTTGCCACATTTGAGAGTGGATAACAATGGATGGAGCCACCCCGAAATTTTGCTCATCCGCTGTGTCCTTTTTGCACACGTTTTGCATCCGTCGGCCAGTGTGACCTAGCCTTCACTTTAAGATACTTTGATTTTCTGGCAATGGCAGTTTTTTCTCTGTAGAAATTTCAAAGTTGGCCAATGGGCAAATAATAAATTTCCATGTGTTTAAATGATTTGATGTACATTTGGGATTTATCTGGAAGGTTTTTAACTCCTCAGGTCTTTAAGGCTTCTGAATAGGTCTTTGTCTCATCCCTTTTAAAAAATAATTTGACTTATTTTTGTGGGAATTAAGTAGATGAGTACAGAAGAACCAGTTTGGTGCAGTGGTTAAATCATCAAGTTAGAAACCAGAAGACTCTGAGTTCTACTCCCACCGTGGGCATTAAAGCTAGCAGGCTACCCATGGGCCAGTCCCCCCCCCCCT
>BHFT01005973.1:0-60528 GCA_004320025.1 Laticauda laticaudata
TAAGCTATTTCTCATTGCATATCTTGTGAAGACTCGATAGACCTCATCTATTCCATCCATCATCTTCTCTTCAGTTAATAATTGTTTATTTTTTAATTTGCTTTCATTACCAGTCTTATTCTGAGAATTCTTAGAACTACAGTGCAAAAGATAATGAAGAAAAGCTGATCTAACAATTTAGACTTATTCCTGTTTCCTTGTTTTTATGGCGTTATTTTTATTAGGGATTTTTTTTTACGTTTCCGTGAAAACATGAACAATGGGTAACAGACTTTGGGCTTTGATTTTAAACAAGCAGACATACTTTGTCTTGTATTTGTTTATTTGTTTAATGGTATTGTTGAAGCTGTTATACAGTGCTAAGTGCTAGAATCTAACAAATCTTGGAAAACGAAGCAGGTCTAACCTAATTAGCACATGGATGGGAATCACCAGAAAATAACAAAGCTGCAAACTAGACTGGAAGGTCAAATTCCATAAGAAGGCAAAGGCAAATTTTTTCTGGGTTTTTGCCAAGAAAATTACATAACTATGTCTATCAAGTCACCAGAAGTCAATCTGAACTCTAGGAAGCATTTCCTTTTTATTCTGTTGTCATGGGTGATAATTTCACCAAACTATGGAACAGATTGAATTTAGTATTTCTAGCTCTGAATGTCAGAGCCAGTGAATATGTCACTACAGATAACATTTATGTAGAGGGGCACAAGTTCATCAGATATTACCAAATGTATTTTAAATGTGACAGAAGGGCTAAACTATGAAATATATGAATAGAGAGTAACTGCATTAATTATATTTGATTCTCATTACATTTAGATATAAATAAATGAGTCAAGGTTTGTTTTGTCTTGGCCTCAACCACTTTTTTTTTAAATTGATGGTAGCATGCCTATTGCCAACTAAAATATTTTGGAAGCTCGTGATCTGATATTTTAGAAGTTTGTTATCCTTGTGTGAAGATGACAGCATGGTCAAGTGGTTTGATTCTTAGTTAAAACAAGGGAGCTTGGGTTCAGTTCTTTAGCCAATTATAAATCTCTTTAGATCCCCTTGGGTTAGGATTTCCTGACTTCAGTGGGATGTTGTGAGTTCAGGACATTAAACTCAGTACAATCTCCATGGATTCCAAATTTTATTTTTTGATATAATTCAGCTTCAAGTATCTTGCCTGAGGATCTCTCTCTGACATCAACCCCTAAGCGCCTGTCAGGTTCCTTCTCAGCTTCAACTCCAACTTCAGTCCCAGTGATCGAGTCAACTGAAGCAGCAGAAGCAAAAGCTGCTCTTAAACAGGTATGGGTTTTGCCTTTCACACCCTCACAAAATCAAATATATTTTTCTTCTATTTAACCTTTCATTTACCTCTATATGGTTTTGTTTATTCCACATATTCCACAGCTACAGGAATTTTTTGAGAACTATAAGAAAGAAAAAGCAGAGAATGACAAGCTACTGAATGAACAAAATGAGAAGCTTCAAGAACAGGTTACTGACTTGAAGTCTCAGAATACAAAGGTTTCTACCCAACTTGAATTTGCCTCTAAGCGGTAAGCCAAAATCAGGAGCACTAATTAAAAGAAATCCCTTCACAATTGATTTAGCATGTTTCGCTACTAATAAGAAAATTCCAGTTACAGTTTGCATATTTCTTGGATAAAATGTTTGAAAATTATGCATTTGGTCAGCATAACATCAATAGCAATAGCAGTTGCACTTAGACTTATATACCGCTTCACAGTGCTTTACAGCTCTCTCTAAGCAGCTTACAGAGTCAACATATTGACCCCAACAATTTGGGTCCTCAATTTGATGACTTCAGAAGGATGGAAGGCTAAGTCAACCATGAGCCCCATCAGAATCAAACTCAATCAGAATCAGGCTGCAATACTTACTATCCACTGCGCCACCAAAGCATCATCTAAATTTTGGAACTGAGAATTCCATATGATTGGTTTTTGTTGTTTTTCCTCCCCGCTCTATTCTCTTTTTGGCTATTCTTAAACCTATGTATTGGTGATCATGATTAATTTCAAGCTACTGTTTTCAACACGAGATTGTGTTTAACACATATGGATACACTGTGCCTAGTGAAAGGCCGAGACTCGGAATAAATGTGTATTTTCTGTCTTCCCTCATGGAGAGAATAATTTGTTCTTTTTGGGTGGAAATCGGAAAAGCTGAAAATTTTTCATTTATAGAATAGAATACAGTTCTCTATAATGTCTGTTTCACTTTTGCTATCAAATTGCTTTTATTCGATTTTTGTTTTCATACATTAGCAAATTAACGTAGGTGGTTCCCATATCACAGATATAATTCTGAAATAATTACTTAATACTGGGGAAAATGTTCAAGAATTTAGGATATTGCTTGTATCTGTCTGAATAGGTCATTTCTTAATTCAGAGTGGCAGGCTACCTTTAAGTATTCTCAAACATTAAATTGACCCTCATTCAAAATATTTTAACAAAGTTGGGATTGTGTGTGTGTGTGCGCACGCGCGTGCGCATATGCGTACATGGCAGATTATCACTTAAAAAAGATAACCTTGGGTTATCTGAATGAACCTGGAAATTCTGCAGTGGGTTCATGGTTGAACCCATGTAGATGTTCCTCTACAGAGAGGAAAAAATGGAAGAAGGATTTATTTCTTTTATATATACTTTATGAATAATTTAATAATTTTAATGATAAAAGTACTTTGCTACTACTAGAATGGTTGAAACTATGAATAGAAAACATAATAAAAACATTATTTAAATATAACATATTTAAATAATTAAAATTGGGTATTTATTATTTATTTACTTATATAAAATTTATAGGCTGCCCATGTGACCTCAAAGTAACTTATTTCTGCACTTCATGCTAATATAACTACTTCAGAATCTTCCCAAAATTTTCTTTCCCTTGTTTGCTCCCTGTACATTTTAATAGGACTTTTTTGTTCTCATTTTCCTCTCTGCTTTCATTACATCAATTTCAATGGAATAAAACCTTTGTGGTTTTCCTCCTGGTGAAGTTATGAGATGTTGCAAGATAACGTAGAGGGATATCGGCGAGAGATCACATCACTACATGAGAAAATTCAGAAGCTGTCAACAACTACTCAAAAGCAAGAACAGATCATCAACACAATGACTCAAGAATTAAGAGGAGCCAATGAAAAATTAAATGTTGCAGAGGTGATTGCCACTGGTTATTTTTTACAGTATTGTTCATTTTTTAATGACAAAGTCTTCTAATAAGCCTCTTTTAGTTTAATCCCAATTTGGGATCTTCCATAAATTTTTTATTTTGGCTATGGAGGATTCTGAGGATTGAAATACAGTTTTTCTGCAGCAGACTTAATTGGATGAACCATCCAACTAATATCTGTGGCTCAGAGTGGAACTGCTCTCTCAGCTTGCTTGCTTGCAGTGATGTTGCTGTTGTGATCAATAAATAGGATTCAGTGCATAAATAGACATTCAGCCCAAGAGGCCCAGTTCTAAATCTTTTAGCCATGAAAAGACTTAAGGATATCTTAATGAGCAATTTACACATATATAAGCTTAAGCTTATTGCTGTCATATCAGGTTTGTTTGTACTTGTTGCAGATACTCTCAAGGGTTCATTGTAATTGTTCCAAATGTTGTGGAAGGAACTCTTCTGAGCCAAAAGCCTTAACTTTTTTCTTTCCTTTCAAATGGACCTTTAAATAAACCGTATAACTCTTGAACATGCATTTAAAAACAGATCACTTTTAATTATTCTAACTGTTTTAATATTTTAAGTTATTTGTACAGTTGTAGGTTTTCTGCAAAATAGCTTAAGAGTAAACAATATATATTGTTTTAAAACTAAAGGTAATACATAAGCCAAATTGAATTTGGAAGGAATGTGAGATAAGTATAGTAGCATAATAAAATAAACTCATGATCTTTCATGAAACTGACATTCTTTGGAATACTAGCTTGTTTATACTGATATATGCTGATACACCCCGGTTTGTTCCTACTTAGCTCTTTCTGGTGTTTCTGTAAGTCTGACATTGAGAGAAAACAAGATAAGTTTCTTTAAAAAAAACCAGAGACAAAGTATTGAGTGGAAGGAGTAATTTCATATGATGCCCACATCCATTCTAGAATCAGAGTGTTATTTTCTTCTACAGAATTGCTTGTTGCCATATATCCCCAAAATTAGAAAAAAAGAGCATGAGTTATCATGAGTTGATTAATTTATTTTAACACAATGTATTCAAATGTTGACAATGAATTTGGATTTAAAATACTATGTGAATTGAATTAATTAATGTAAACTGAAATATCTCTTCCTAAGGTGAGAGCAGAGAATTTGAAAAAAGAAAAAGATATATTAAAAATGGCTGAAATTCGTTTGACTCAGCAAAAAGAATCTTTAATCGCGGAACATAGAGGACAAAATCTGCTCCTTACTAATCTGCAATCTATTCAGGTATGTTCAGTTGTATTGCATTGATTTTTCTCTCTTTATTCTCCTTAAAAAGTGTTTCTCAACCTGGGTGACATTTAAATCATTGGAAATTCACATCCCAGAGCTCTAGAAGTTTAAAGTCACACATTTAAAGTTGCTGAGATAGAGGAAACACTTCTCCACAATATGTAACGATATAAACCAAAAACGTTCTGAAGCATCATTAAGTTCCAGCTGCTACAGATCTGTAATGCTGTTATTGGTTATATTTGGTAAATAAATATGAGCAAGATTTGACAGAACGACTGCATAGCAAAATGTATTTTATTTACCAGGTAATTTTGGAAAAGGGAGAGACAGAAACTCGACAGAGGCTCAATAATCAAATAGAGAAGTTGGAAAGAGAAATAGCCCAGCTGAAGAAAAAACTGGAAAATGAGGTGGAGCAAAGACACACACTTTCCAAAAATCAGGATGTAAGTATTAGAAACTGAAGAAATTAGATGCTCAGATGACCTTCTGTGATGACCTGGGGCATGGCACAAAGGCAACACAGTCACATAAGTAAGAAGAGTCCCTTTAATTACCTCTAACTTTGCCCCCAATGTCCAGGTTACCTTCAGCTGGAGAAAAAAAAACACTCCCAAGAACAGTCTTTAAGTGGAGGAAATTCAGTCCGAAAACAAAGTACATACAAACCATAAATAAAAATCCACACAAGCCACGCTGCAGCAATTAATTTGACAGGGCAGGATAAGGAATTGCAGACTTGTAAGGCCAACAAAACACACACAGTTGGGAAGATGCCAGGAACCCAGATAAGCCTTGACAATAACAGATAACTCACCATTTGCTTCCAACAAGTTGCTGTACGCAACTTTCCTTTTTAAACACTGTGTTCCCAGCTGCAGCTAATGAAGGGAATCAGTGCCCTTTCCTCCCCATAAGCCATGCAACTTACATTGCTCCCTTATCCGTTCCTCCATGCGTGCCCTAGGATGAAGAGGGAGTGGCCTGGGTCTTCCTCCAAATTCCCTCTGCCTTACTCTACCTCCCCTGCTCTGCCCAGCCAGACTTTGCCCTTCCCCAGTGTCTTCCACAGTCAACAGAGCCACACTCCCACTCCCTGTCAGCTGCTCAGCCTCCCCCTCAGAATCAGATTCTGACAAGGACATGACACTTCCTAAGTAATCATTTTTAATCGGAAGACATCTTGCCATTTGTAATTCAAGATATTATATCCTTATTTGGAAATTTATTAAAGCTCTGGAGAACCAGTTTAGTATCTTAAGACTATACAGAATGGTAAAACAAAATCCAAAAGATTCCTTATATGGAAATGGAATATAATTTTAAAGAAATGTTAATTCAATGAATTTAATTTGATGCAGACCTAAGTGAACACATTTAAAACCTCTTTCCATCACCATCCCCTCTTGCTGAGAGGATGAGCAGAAGGAGTTCTATTTATAGAACAGAAAAAATTAAAATTACTGTATATGCATTTGGAATTCACATTATCCCACTTTTGGTGGGGGGAAACAGAAGTATATGAATAGATCTCCACAACTAGTAGATATTTTGATCATCTCTGCCAGTAGTATGATTTTTTCCCCTGCTTCTGCTTCTGTTTAGTTTGTCATCCGACTTCATAGGTAGCCAGGATTATGCCAAGGCTCATTATGTGCATCGTACTTGTGATGTTGCATATTGTGATCATCTTGTAAAAGAATTCATTGTAGCTGAACTAGTATATCTCGATTGATTTCCAGCCCTTCATGTGCTGCTGGAGAAGTATTATATTTTTCTCCTGTCTTTCAGTTCCCTTCCCTTAAGAAAGCCAGAGATTTACAACAGTATTCTCTAGTCCTAGGTTTTCTTCTATTCCAATGGGAGACAAGATAATATTTTCTGGATATTTTGAACACTTGTATTCCTTTTATATTAGTGGATGCAGTGTTTTATATCACACAAACTAGCCTTCTGCGTAAGCAGAATGGGGAATGATTGATTTCAATTGCTAAGAAAATCTCAACACCTTTACATTTTAAAGTAAATAGTTTTTAATATTTATTTAGCAGTGAAAAGATGTTAAGTTTAAATGTTATTTTTTGGGTATATTTTTGAGACAAAAAGCCAAAACAATCTTGATATTTAGATAAAGAGTGCACTTAAACTGTTTTCTGGGCAAAGGAAATGTGGTGCTGAAATGTGAAGTAAAATAGTTGATATTCCTTCTCAGATTCACCTCCTGGATGCTAAAAGACAGTGTGAGTCTGAAGTGAATCTTCATGCTAACACAAAAGAGCTGCTGAAGAATGCTCAAAAAGAGATAGCAGTATTAAAGCAGCAGCTCCACAATATGGAAGCTCAAATAGCTTCTCAGTCATTGCAGAGAGCTCCTGGCCAAGGTAAGGGGAAAAGAGGTATGTTGCCAGCTAGAACCTGAGCCCAATGTGAGAACCAGGGAAGAGGAACCTCAGCATGATGAGTAGAATTCAACGTGCCAAACATATTTTGAAGAAACTGAATATAAGTTTTGCATGGTGCTGTTTTGTGAGGGTTTTTAAAGTACATCTTCTAAATGATGCAATTCAAATTTAATTTATTTAACATTGGCCCAAAATGATAATTGGCGGGTTGTAACTGTATACTGTTTTGTGGAAGTTAATGATATTGCAGTAGGCAGGGCATTGCTAGACATGCAGAGTTATGGCCTTTGCAGTGGTAGACTGACATTCCCTTTTTTCGTGGGTTGTGGGAGGATTGTTATATTAGTTTACAAACTGCAAATCAGTTTCTGACTTTGCTTGATGAATGAAACTGCTACAGCTGATTTTATCTGTTTGCCAGCTTCACAAGCACTTAAATTTCATAAAATTCTTTGTTGATAGTAGTCTTTCTTCTTTTGTGTGAAAAAACCTTTGTGAATAAAAGTTATTAAACAGTCGAGAAAAGAGTTTGTACTATAAGAAAATCTACTATAAATGTGCTTATTGATTCAGATAATAAATCCCTATTTAATAATTGCTTCCAAATTTTTAGGTCAATCTAGTATTGGAGAGGATGTGGATGATCTTGTAAGTCGATTGAGGCAATCTGATGACCAAGTTAATGATTTGAAGGAGAGGCTGAAGACTGCCACAAGTAATGTGGAGCAGTACCGAACTATGGTTGTGAGCCTTGAAGAATCCCTTAACAAAGAAAAGCAGGTAATGTTTCTAATATTATCCACTATATATAATTCAATTATGGAATTTTGTTTTCATGATGAAATTCCATATGAGAATTTTCTCATCAGCAAAATTCATGTAGCAAGACAAAAGTATTCCTTTTAAGGATCACTTGGCCCTTCACCCTCTTTCCTGACTGACGACAATAATTTTTTTCTCCCTACATCTGATCTACGACAAATCTGGGGTTGAATGGCCATGACCAGGGTTGGTTCAATCCTTGTGAAGTTATTCTGATATGCTTAGAAAGTATTTCTGAACAGAATGTTGTAGCCAGATTGCCATCTAATGAAAGACTTCCTGATCGTATCATGTATATTTTGTTTCAGTGATACTGAATGCCCATTTGCTTTAGATGAAATTCAGACAGCTTGTTTTTTCTGAAGCTTTGAGCTAGAACTACCAATCTTTGGGGACCAGGACTGTACTTAATTTGGCAGAAGGGAATGATCAAGTCTTTCAGTAGTTGGTTAATGTAAAGTAGCTGGTGAAACATCCTACATATGGATTGGGCTGGCATTTTTAGCTATTTTCCCCCCTTGGTTTGAAGATGCATAGGGTTTCTTTATTTAATGGATTAAGCCTACTTTAGTCTTGAACCATAGTTCACATGTATTTTATCACCTTAAAGTATCAGTCAAAATGATCAAAAGGGTTTTGAAAAATACAAAGCAAACATTAAGGAAAGCTGGATTTGCCCATCCATACTGCAAAAAATTGATACATCAAAAACATTTTTTTTTTCATTAAGACACTTTTTGTTTAACTTTGTCCTTTCTTATTTCATTTGAAAACAACAGATGGTAAAGAAAGATAGTCAGTTTGACTTCAAAGTGTGTTTCTAAAATAATCTGTATTTCTCTTTTTGCTACAGCAGAATACTTCCTTTTTAAGGTTCTGGACTAAATGAATTGTTTTGCTCTAAACTTTTGACTGGTTAATTATTCTGATAGGTTCTTTTCAACATTGCTTTTAAGAATGTAGTAAGCCACCTTGATAGCAATGAACAGACAAGAAGCGAATGTTTTGTGCAAAAATTGCTTTATGTCCTGTAAACTGATTTAGCTTCATTGGATGTAATCCCTTGTAAGATACATATGCTCTCTGAATGCCTGCTATAGTATGCAAACCTATAGTAGAGAACCTATAGTGGCAAGAAATCATGAGACTGGTGGTACCTTTTCCAACTAAGCAAAAATAAAAGGTATAAGCTTTCATAAGGCATTCCTGACTTATACTTTCAGATGCTGTAATATGCTTACATTCCTCTTTCTATTTTCCGTTGATTGAGTCAGATGAATCATCTGAAACAGTATATTTTCAAAATGGGACAAAAGAACACATAGGTAATGTTTTGATGGCATTGCCTTTTTCCAAATGTTTTATTTATACAGATATTTTCTTGTCTTTGGAACTCTTAAAGCATAAGCATGCTATTCATGAATGTTTTTCAGACTAGTTTTGTATTTGGAAAAATATTCCTCGGACTATGAAAAGACTACCTGCTAAATCAATTTGGAGCTATAGACTTGTCTTTAAGAAACATAAATTAAACTTTCCATGCTGAAGAAACCTGAAATATAATTGCATCAATGCATGTCTCTTATGTATTCTCTTATCTTGAATCCATCTTAACTGTGTAGGTGACTGAAGAGGTTCGAGCCACTGTTGAGACCCGCTTGAAAGAGTCCTCAGAATATCATTCCCAGCTAGAGAAGAAACTAATGGAGGCTGAGAAAGAAAAACAGGAACTTCAGGATGAAAAACGTAAAGCCATAGAAAACATGGAACAGCAGGTATAACTAACATGATACTTTTCTGCATCAGACTTCCTTGTTGTTGTACATAACTGGAAAAGAGAAGTAGCATTGGGACAACAAATAAGAAGTTCTTAAGTGTGCCTGTTTTGGGTTGTCATTTTTTTCTTCTTGTTGAAACATTTTGGAACACCCTTTGCTTTCAAAGTTTGCCACATAGCTAGCTCAAGGACTGGCTGATTGTGTCCATGCTATTTTAGATGCTGGAAAGTTGCTCTGCTTTTATTTGTCGTTCTGTACATCCTGTATTATGCTCATCAGAGGAATTGCTGAAGAACTGAAAATCAAGCACTTTGTTGCTCATTTAACTAATTGAACTAATTTTCAAATTTTTAAAAATTTCAAAGATTTCTCCAAAGCAATTTCTTTAAAAAGCACATCACAAGATGCAACTGATTCTCTTCATTGATGGGAAACTCTAGTCAGGGAAGTTTTCTGTCAGAAGAGTGAGGGAAATAAATTTTGGCTGTTTTACTGTCAGTGCAATTTCAGCTGGGAAATTTTTGAAGTTATGGAAATTTAGAGAGAAGAAAAAGATTTAATTCAGCTTCAACTGAATGGCGTTACTTGAATATAAATATATTAGCAATTAAGAATGCAAATTCCTGAATACAGGAATTGTAGACATGGAATTGCAGGGTTAAAATACTGGATTCATACATCTGCATCATCTGATATGATTCATTCATATTATGTTCTTTTTCTGAAATTTTCTCTGCCCATCTCTTTATCTCTGTTTCTCTTGGTAGAATCTTTGTATCTCTATCTCTATCTTTGGGGATCAAAGACTTTGCATTTGGCTGTTTGATTATGTCTGGCATTGTATATAGCTGGTTAAGGGTTAAGTAGCTTGATAAAAGAACATCCAAACTAATAAAATTTTAAAAGCTAGTCGCTGTTTCTATCTTTCTTTTGCTTTCCAGATTATCCATAATTAAAACATATAATTTTAATTTACTTATTAAAATGTGTGGCAGCAGAGAAAGGCTGCACAAAAAGATTTAGATATCTAGATTCAGTCTATGGTGGCTTCAGTCACTATGTGTTCAAAAGTCTAAGGATTTATTGGAAAACTTGTATTTCTACATCTGCTGAGAATATCTAGTGTTGGATTTCATTTGTCATCTCTCTGCTTCTCCTGGAGTTTGATTTTTCATAGATCAGAAATCTGGTATGAGATAGATCAAATTGAAGTATGCCAAAGAATAGCAAATGGTTGGTTGCAGATATGGAAAAGCTTAGGTTGTCTGACCTTGCCTTATCCCAAAGCTATAATTCAGTTGAATCCCCTCCATCTGCAAGCTGCACAAGATCATTTTAAGACACACACACACCCCCCCCAAAAAAGATGTGATAAACATAAATGTATTTAGATTCACTTCTACCCGAATAGTTTGGAGGCAGGTAGTGTATTAAAAGTCCTTAGATTCCTCTATAACTGCATTAAAATATTTCTGGGAATATCTGGAAACAGAAATGTATTAAGGATATTTCTTTGGTAAGGAGTTTCATTGTCTAAAGTGCTACAAATACTTGACCTTAAGTTAGGAAAGTCCAGAACATTTTTAATCATTGTTATTTTAAAACCTACGTCTTTCCTATTCTTTTAGATAAACATTTTTTAAAAGAAATGAAAATTATTTGATCCTTGATGCTTTATTTGTAGCTTTCTGAGTTAAAGAAAAATCTCTCCAATATGAAGTCTGAACTTCAGGAAGCTCTCCAGAGAGCAAACACAGCGCTCAGCAACGAACAGCAAGCTAAACGGGACTGCCAAGAACAGGTATGGTTCTCAAATGTTTGGCTGACTTTTGGAGTTGAATTAAGTATTGATTAAATTGGGTAAATTGGATTGGAATAGCTTTTGCATGTCAGTAATAAGTGTACACCAATTATGAAGAAGGCATGCTAACACTAATTTTTCTGTCTCGCAGAAGACACTTCAAAATTAAATGCTCTGGTATTGTTGCTGTTCTGTGACTTGGAATGATTTTTTTTCCTTGAGACTCTGAAAGAGATTTAATACATCAGCTTTTAGTTCTACCAACAGATTTTTAATAAATCAATAGGGAGGTTTTTTTGGCCACCCATTATGTTTTTATATACGTAAATCAACAGTGAAATCATATGCATGCATAGAACATTGGAATGCAACACGGGTGGGATGCTACCAGTTCTGCCTGGCTCAATAGAACCGGTAGCTCTGAAGAGCAGCAGACACCGAACCGTTTCTTTATTTGCTGCTGTTTGGCCTACCCACCCACCTGACCTGTCCTTTATTTCCTGCTTTTTCAACCTCAGTAAAAGCAGGAAAAAAGTGGCTTTTCAAATGCTGCGCACCCGCAGGCAGTGCTTTCAGCTGTCTGGGTGGCACAGCTTAAGGTTCTGGCGCGCACGTGCACAAAGCAGGCATACATATGATTATTCTGGCTTCTTAGTGATAATTCTGGCTTCTTATAGGCAAAGATAGCTGCTGAAGCTCAAAGTAAATATGAACGGGAGCTGATGCTTCATTCTTCTGATGTTGAAGCTTTACAAGCTGTCAAGGAGCAAGTTGCAAAGAATTCCACAATAAAGCAGCAATTAGAGGAAGCAGCCCAAAAAGCAGAATCCACATTGCGAGAGAGCAGAGCTTCATGGGAAGAGCGAGAAAGAGCATTAAAGGTAAAAGGTTGTTGTTTTTCCCCTTTTATTATGTTGTTCTAGCAATCTATGGCAGGTTTTATGACTGTGCCTAGATTTTGAATTCAAGTTTATTTGTTTAAGCTTCTGGGATGATCAGTTTTGGTCTTCTCTGCTAGGATGAAGCTTCTAAGCTTGCATCTCGCTGTGAAGACTTAGAGAAACAAAGCCAATTATTGCATGAACAGCTGGAAACTCTAAGCAACAAGATGATGGCTTCAATGAAGGAAAGTGGGTCAGGAGCCCTGAATGTGTCTCTCAGTGAAGAAGAAAAATCACAAGAGCAAATGGTAGAAATTATCAGGTATTGTTGAGTTCAGTGTATTTAGCTAATACAGTTTTGATTAATACTTGCATGGTACCATATGCATGCCATACCCATAAAGTGCAGCTCACTTTGCACGCAATGTGCACATTGAACGTGAAAATATCTTTGAGCCATGATTGTCTGCACTTTCTTTGTCTTGAATTTCTACCCTCTACATTCTGTACCCTATTTTACTACTGTGTGATCATAGGGAACTGTGATTGAGAGATGAATCTAAATTCCCACTCCAAATCTTGTTTATATTTTATTTGAGGTTTGACTGTCTCTTGCTCATATACCCACTGCTGCAAGCTGCCCAGGACTGGGAACACAATTCAGTCATTCATGTTTCATTCCAAAATAATGATGCCATATTCAGATCTAGAGTGCAATGGTGCCAAAACTAAATCCCAGTTTTGGTGAATGACACACCTATTTTCCTTTTAGAGGTGTACATTTAAATTTTATTATTTTTTGTTTTAAATTGAAATATCTAAATGTTTAGATTTGTAGACCAAAAAAACCCCCCATCAAGACTGTTTTGGAGAGCTAAACTGAACTAGGACATTTTTTTTTCCTATGACAGGTTTATTCGCAGAGAAAAGGAGATTGCAGAAACTCGATTTGAGGTTGCACAAGTAGAGAGCTTACGCTACCGCCAGCAGGTGGAACATTTAGAAAGAGAGCTGCATGAGCTGCAGCAAAGTCTGAATGCAGAAAGGGAGAAAGTACAAGTATGTATCCACACATTCCTTCTTATCTTTTTTTTTTAATGATGGTTCTGAGCCAGCCAACAAGTATTACAACTTATTGTGGGACTACACATATTTTCAAGAAATATCGCTTTAATAATATCTAGGCAATACCATTGACTTATTTTCATAAATGCTACTTTTGGTACATAAAAGAATGCCAGATATGCAAACATGTAAAACTAAATTAATGGTTCTCTGAAAAAATCATGAGATTTGTCTAAGAAAGTTTATAATTGAGACCAAGTTCTCTTCGAAGATGATTTGTTGTATGTGTAGAATAATTATTAAATTCTAAATTATATTTCATGTATGACCTCAGTTTGCGAGTTCTTACATATTTTACATATAGTATAGTATAAATATTTTGTGGCATTTATAACTAATCATTTCTCAAGGCGAAAAACAGTGAAAATGGAAAGCAAGTTAGGAATTTGTGCATATATTTGAATTTGAATAATGCATTGTATTGTAGGTGACTGCAAAAACAATTGCTCAACATGAAGAATTAATGAAGAAGACAGAGACCATGAATGTTTTGATCGAAACAAATAAGATATTACGAGAGGAGAAAGAAAAATTGGAACAAGAACTTCAGCAAATGCAAGCAAAAGTTAGTATGGATTTTAAATTTGTCCTTGAAACCTCTAAGACAAATTCTCTAATTCAGTCCTTTGCATATACAGTGATAAATCTGTGATTTTCATTCAATACAGAACTCCAAAAGAATATTGCACTATTGATAGTTATTTTTAAAAAAACTGTTTTGTTCTCCTAAATTTTTCAGAATGAACAAGATCTGATTATTGACTTGTGGAAAGTTGGAAAATATAAAAGCTCCTTTAAAATTTATATCTATCTATGGTTAAAACCGTATATTGCCAATGGATGAAATATTAAAAGATATAAAGCAACAAGCTATTTATTTCCTCAAACAAAAAGAAATTTTGTATTTTGACTGTATGGGGAAACAATGCTCCAAGTAATTTTCCCCAATGATGATTTCAGGTGCGTAAGCTGGAAGCTGACATCTTGCCTCTGCAAGAATCCAATGCTGAGCTCAGTGAGAAAAGTGGGATGCTTCAAGCAGAGAAAAAGCTGCTGGAAGAGGATGTCAAACGCTGGAAAGCCCGGACTCAAGTGAGCTCATTTTAGATTCTGGAGTAGTGGTGGCTAACCTTTTTGGGCTCCTGTGCTAAAAATAGGGCACGCGCCAGTGCGCAGGCACATGCGTGCCAGCACTCAGAATGCCCCCTCCCCACACCCCCTGCACATTCACACCATCCCCTGCACCTCACAGCTGATTTTTCAGCAGGTTTCAGGCCTTTTTCGGCCTCCTAGAGCCTTGGAAAAGGCTTCTGCAAGACTTTTCAGGCCGAATGATAGGCCCATTTTGTCACTTCCAGTAATATTGGAAGTGACGAAACGGGCCTAGATTTTGACCTGAAAAGCCTCGCAGAGGCTTTTTCCAAGGCTCTAGGAGGCTGAAAAAAGGCCTCAAACCAACCAAAAAAAAATCAGCTGTGAGGCCCACACATGCACAGTGAAGTAAGTTTGCCTGTGGCTCGCGTGCCAGCACAAATGACTCTGTGTACCACTTGTGGCACGCATGCCATAGGTTCGCTATCACGGTTCTAGAGTATGCACAGTGTTTCTATAGAATTAAAAACTGTTGCTTTCTTACAATGGTTGAAAACATAGGAAGACCAAGAGAACAAAAGTAAAAAAAGAAGGTTAATAGTTACTGTCGAAGATTGTGAGTCTATATCTATGATACATAGATGCTATGTAGAAAAGAATGAAATTAAGAAAGAAAGCAATTAAGGTATGAGGTCGATAATGTGAGAAGTTTCATGGGTGAAGATTATTTGAGAAAATAAAAATGTTCATGGGTACAATTCCCCTAAAACTAAAGTTATAAAGAATTGTTAGTCTTTAAGATTTCATAAAACTTTTTCTTCTAAAATATCAGTTATAAGTGGTGAGGAAGTAGTTCTGTGTGTATGTGTGTGATACGAATGGGGTCCTTTTCTCCAGCACCTTTGCAGCCTTTGTCCAAGCAGTGGTATCTTTTATTAATGACGGCCTATTTTTAAAATATAACTGTTGTATAATGCATTAGCTCTTCTGTTACAAAGAGTTTGTTATAAATCAAACAATAATAAATCTCCCCAGGGAAGACATTAATCCCTTTTAATTCTGTGAGCAAAAAAGTATACATATCTTATACAAAATGCATATCAATTGTAATAGCACTTAGACTTATATACCGCTTTATAGTGCTTTACAGCCCTCTTTAAGCAGTTTACAGAGTCAGCATATTGCCCCCAACAATCTGGCTCCTCATTTTACCCACCGCAGAAGGATGGAAGGGTAGATAAACCTTTTTACGTAACAAATTTGTACCCAGAGTCTCTGAATGTCTATTTATAGCTTTGGTTCATAGGATCTAGAACAGGACTCCCCCACCTCTGGTCCGTGGAGTGGCACCGGTCCACAGCATTCCAGCAATTGGTCTCCGCAAACAAGCGAAGCCCCACCTGCAGGACTCAGGCAGCATACGAAACCATGCCGCCTCCAGTCTGCAGAAAAATCTCTCTACAGAACTGGTCCCTTGGTTGGAGGCTGCTGATCTAGAAGAAACCGTTTGCATCTGGTCATTTGATCCACATCACTTTTATATTCTTTCACTTTCTGAAATGCACAAAAGTACCAAATTAAAACTATCTGCCTTAAGTTTAAGATTGTTTAATGTTCTCTTTCAGCATTTACTGAGCCAGCAAAAAGATGCAGATGTTGAAGAATATCGGAAGCTTCTTTCAGAGAAGGAAGTGAACAACAAACGCATTCAGCAGCTTAGCGAAGAAATTGGCAGACTTAAAGCAGAAATTGCAAGGTGATTTGTGAAAAAAAGTCTTTTGAGCTGAAAAAAACACTGGGGTACTATGAGATTATTTCTGAAAACTAATATATTGTATTCCTTTATATGAGCTCAAAACATGTTCACATAACAATTTCATCAATATATGTTTGTTCAACTTTTACTTGCAAGGAATTAGAAGTCCTTGTTCCACTTGCCTACGTGATACCCTTGTATTGCATTTTCTTTTCTGAAATGCACTGTATCTTGCTTTCTGGATATTCCATGTTTGATCATTTCCTCCTTCCTGCAATATGGATAAAATTGAACAATATGATAGTAGCTGACAAGCTAAATGACAGGATGAGAAAAATATTTGCCCAGCTCCCTAGATGAGGTATACAGAGACTTGGATCCAGAGTTTTCTTGAAAGATTAGAATAGCATTTGCATTGAAAACTGTCACCGTATTCTTTATAGTTTTCCTGACCCACTACCTCATCACTCACTTTTCAGAAGTAAGATAGTAAGTTTGGAGTCTACGTGGAGAAGAGGCCCAGAAAAGGATTTTGCTGTCTGAGCAAAACCACAAATTTCCTAAACTCTGACCAAAACAGTTTGCTCCTTTGGTTGGCATTTTATGCACTTGTTGAGTTCTTCTCAAGGCCCTGGGGTATGCAGATGTTGTGTTCGTATTAAAAGTAACTTCACAGGATGTAAGTTGCTCCAAGTAAAGCTACCTTTTGCAAAATTGACTGGTGGCTATTTTGTAAAGCCAATGGTGTTTGAATGGTGCTCCAGATGTTTTAGGGATTGCACCTAAGGAGCCTACCTTGTTTGCTGTCTTTTACCATTGTTGTTTTAATTCTATTTATAGGTCTTTGCATTTTGTGATTTTCTCCAGTTATTCCTCATCCGTCACAACCATTAACCACTAACTTTTTTTCCTTTCTTACGATAAAAGTCTGGGGTGCTATGTGGCAGGTGTTTCCCTGTTTGAATTCTGAAGTCCCAAAACACTTTAGCTTCTTTACTTTATATTGTTTTTTATATTTTGTGATTCTACCTGTTCTTGTTTTCAGGTAAGTGATATTTCTTGCAGATATCAGATTTTTATCTGCCTGATAAATGTTTTCTGAAAGTTTAACATTTCTTTCAAACTTTTAAACTAGATCTTTGAAACCAAATATTGATTCAAATTGCTCAAATTTTAAAAAAAATACAGCAGTTGTATACTGTGTTGTTTGTATTTAAAATTTTTTCCAATTCATTTTAAGAACAAATGCATCACTGACAACAAATCAGAATCTGGTCCAGAGCCTCCGGGAAGATCTGACAAAAACAAAAACAGAAAAGGAAACTCTTCAAAAGGACTTGGAAATGAAAGTAGTCGACATCCAAGAGAAAGTCAAGACAATAACTCAAGTCAAGAAAATTGGACGTCGCTACAAGACTCAATATGAAGACCTGAAAGCACAGCATGATAAGGTAAGATTTTTGCTATTCATGGTCTGTGAAAATTGACCAGCATAGCTTAGAAGCACGAAATAGTTTTCAGGTTTATGTAGACTGATGAGTACCAGTGGTCATACTTCTGTCTAGTCTTCATGCTTCCTGGTAATTACCCTGGGAGAGAAAATCTTAAGATGTGTTCAACACTGAACATTGATGATACCTTTTTGATTTCCTCAACATCCTTTTCATGATTCTTAAGAGAAGCCACTTTTCTTGCTTTAGACATGTTTCCTCTTTCCCATCTTTTTTCTGTAACAGTGATCTGATTGTGCTGGCTACCTTAGGCTATAGCCTCACAAAACTTCCTTTTTCTCAACTCACAAACACTTATCCATCTTCTGAAATAACCAGTCTATATGAAGGGCCTGAAATGCTCAATGATCTTCTATAATGGCTAAATGGGTTTCATGCAGCCATCCCTGTCTCTTTTAAGCAGGTGCTGTAATTTTGTTGAAAACCGTCAGTATGGTTTTTTTTTTCTCAGAAAACAAGTAAAATATATGTACGTAGGTGTATATTTATGTGTATGTGCATCTGTTCATTTGTCTATCTCCCACATCCCAAATATTAGGGGAAGAACTATGTATTTAGCTATTTAATTATTAAATTTATATGCCCCATCTTACTATCCAAAGCAAGTAAAAATATTAGCCTCTAGCTGCAAAATAAAATAAAAACCTCCAATGCAGTTGAAGCTTTCTTGTTATTCTGCGTAGGTCTGCAACGTTGAATTTCATCTCCACAGCTTTAGTGGAGAAGACAGGCCAGTGTGTAGGAGTTCTGTATGATGTGCTGTTGTAGAAAGTAGCAGCCATAAGGCTGGATACCGTTGTACAAACATTATTATGGATGGTCTGAAATTGCAGATGGTTGCTGAGACTTCCAAACAGGCTTTTGCGGAGCAGACAGAACAGCATATTTCAGACAAAGAACATCAGGAGATGAAAGAGGCTCTAAACCAAGCGGAGGTCAAAATAAAAGCTTTAGAAGGGCAGATTGAAATTCTACAGAAGGTAAGAAAAACTTTCAAGGGGAGTATCTGTGCGGCTCTGATGCACTTACTAGCAAAACAGAAGTGGAGTATTGTCACTTGAAAACTGAGTCACGTTTAAGCCTCTAAAGCTTAAGGCTCCACAAATAGTGGTTCTGAGAATAAAATAGGATTTTCCCTCTGGACACCCAGAGACACCCATAATTTCCTTTGAGGAAATTATATGACAGATAAATGCTTTATAGAATCCATTCATAGATCTCATACAATAAGAAAAAAAATAATAGAAGCCCGATCAAACAGCAAGCTATAGGATGCTTTTAGGTTCTTATATTTTTGTGAAGAATTCCTAGCATTATACCAATCCATCAGCTATGGAAATTTGCAGGGGCCTAATGTTTCCATGCTGGATTTCCATAGACTCTAGGAGAGAAGGACACTGAAATAAAGAATCTTCAGGAACAAGTATCCCAGCTGCAATCAGAGCTTTCTCGCCTTCGTCAAGATCTACAGGAAAAAACAACACAGGAAGAACAACTCAGACAGCAAGTTGCTGAAAAAGAGGAGAAAACTAAAAAGACACTTCTGGCTGCCAAGCAGAGGATTGCACAGCTGGCAGGTGAATTGGCTTTAAGTGTTTTAAATTCTAGAAGAAATGCCATTTTAAATAAGTGAGTTTGTAAAAGATTCATTACCTGATTTTGATTTAAATTAGCTATTGGGAATTACTGTTAGCTTTTCAAATGATTGTTGAACTGAAGTAGCATATGGGCTATCACAAAAGAGTCTTTGTCAAATCATTCCTAATGCTAGAATTGATCATAGTTGCTATTCCCTTGGAAGAGGTTTAATAAGAATAGAGAAGGAAGGAGAACTAGAGAAAGGAGAGATTTATGGATTGTTGTGAGCCAGCTGGAATCATTATGTGAAGCCATATAAGTCCAATAAACAAACAAACAAATAATAAATAAATAGTCACATCAGTGGAGCCAATACTATAAGATTAGCTCTTTCTTCTGTTGATAAGACAAGGCCAAGAACTTCCTTTTTCCCTTGGTAGGAAATGCATGCTCACTTCATGCTCATGCTTAGTTTGCTCAGAGGAGAGAAGAAGACATGACCATCTTTAGAATCTGGACTCAACCCTTACAAAAAAGGAGGAAAGAAGAAAATTTCTGCAAGAAAAAACAGAATTCTTAGAAGCTAGTGCTGGACCACTACAAAGGAGGAGGCATCCTCCTCCTTTTTGCCTTGTAAGAGAAGACCTTTCCAAATCAGAGAAACAAAAAAAAAAAAAAANTCCAAATCAGAGAAACAAAAAAAAAAAAAAATCCAGTAGCTGGGACAATGGGACCACTACTACTCCCCCTTTCAGACACAGCATTGTGGAGACAGAGGAATAGGAGGAAAGGGGCAGAAGTTGCAGCCAGGTGCTTCTCCAAAATGATAGCCTAGCGGTTCCTATCTGGTACAGGGAAAGAGCAGATCAGGGACTTTTCTTCTGGAGCAAGAAAATCCCAGAGCAAGCAATTAAATAGCACCCTCAAAGCAGTGACAATCGATCCCACCCCACATTTTAATCAAGCATATGGCTTATGAGAGGACTAGAGTGCTGGACAGAACTAAGCTTCCCTACATAGAGCTTATTCTATAGATATAGGAAAATCAACTCATTTGCACTATGGTGTTGGAGAATGCTTCTGTGCATTCCTTGGACAACAAATACTGAGGCATATAATTCTTTCCTTCTTCCAAGAAGTAAATTTATGTAACATTTATAAAACTGTCCAGTTCATATTTTGGGTAAGAGTACTACACACACACACACACAATACTTTGGTAAGCACTATCAGAATGAAGTGATTGGTTTTTCTCTTCTTTAATTCAGGGGTAAAAGATCAGCTAACTAAAGAAAATGAGGAATGGAAGCAAAAGAGCAGCACATTGGAGGAGCAAAAGACAGAGTTAGAAGTTCGGATGAGTGCCCTTAAATCACAATACGAAGGCCGAATTTGTCGTCTAGAACGAGAACTCAGAGAGCAACAAGAGAGACATCACGAACAGAGAGATGAGCCTCCAGAATCTACTAACAAGGTAGATGTTTTGTGCTGAACAGATTGGACAGTTTTATGTTTTCTTTGCCTTTCATCCTCTTGATAAGTTTAATGAAAGAGATTGCCTAGACTAGGACTGATGATGTTACCTAGCTTGGGTAATGAAATGTTTGCAAGAAAACAACCAAGCTCAAAGCGCATTAAAGACCCCTCATCTCAACCCTGAGCTAAAGATATTCTCTATTAATAGATTGCTTTGGGGTCTGTTTTTTTAGACTGCTGTCCCAAGGCAGTCAAGAATAGTTTAAGATGATGAAATCATCAGTTCTGTCCTGAGTGACTAAAACTGTTACGCAGGAGCCTATGCTTTATCCATCTTGAGGATATATGTGGACATAACACCATACATTTACCAACTGCTGACCTGATGAGATTGCAATAAAGGCTCAGGGAAAATAGCAATAGCACTTAGACTTTTATACCGCTTCACAGTACTTTTACAGCCCTCTCGAAGCGGTTTACAGAGTCAACGTATTGCCCCCAACAATCTGGATCCTCATTTTACCCACCTCAGAAGGATAGAAAGCTGAGTCAACTTTGAGCCTAGTGAGATTCAAACTGCCAAATTGCAAGCACCCGGCAGTCAGTAGAAGTAGCCTGCAGTACTGCATTCTAACCATTGTGCCACCGCAGCTCATATCATCCTATCCTGGAATTTGTACTGATTGTAAGCTACATCAAGATTTTAATAATAAGTAGCAGTATTCAAATATATTAATGAATAACTTAACAGGATATATTGCCTCCTTTGGCTTAAACTAATAATTCTTATCATTAGGCTCCAGAACAACAAAGACAAATCACTCTTAAATCAACTCAAGCTGCAGGTGACCGAGGAATGTGAGTTCTTAATTTTTTTTTTCTATTACAATTTTTGAACTGTCTTAAAGTTAACTTAGAAGCAAAGCATAGCTCATTTTGTCTCCTGCCTTCTTTAGTTTTCATCTTTCATAAAAATGAAATTTGCTAAGTTTCTAATAATAGTGAAAATAATAAAGACCACCAAATGGATATTTCCAAACCTTTTTCCTTTGAAAGGGCACATTCCATAGCAGAAATAATGAGCCTTTAAGTTAAAATTTAAGTTATATTTGTCTACACATCTGAATTGATGAAAATTGAAATATCATAAAGTAGGGGTATCCACAGGGATCAACCATGCAATCAAGCCTACAGTTTGAGTTTTTTTGTTCCTCTCCCTGATTCCCGCCATCCCCTACAACACCTATGTCATGAAGAATTATGGTCAGCTTGCCTTCATAAGGATCTTGAGCTGAGAAAGATGTAAAGATACCCAGAACTGTCAAGAGGCTGGGGCACTTTCCCTTTCAGGGAAAACATCTAACACTACACAGAAAGAAAAAATGAAGTCCAGATTTTTATTTTATTTTTTGGTTGGTTGATGATTAATTTTTCCTTTAATAAAGAGAAACTACATTGTATTCATGATTACATGCTTAAAATATCCACCAACATATCATTTTGGATTATTTTTAGTGCTAGTACCTCAGATCCACCAACAGCCAACATCAAGCCAACTCCTGTTGTGTCTACCCCAAGCAAAGTGACAGCTGCTGCCATACCTGGGAACAAGCCCACCCCAAGGGCTAGCATCCGTCCAATGGTTACACCTGCTACAGTCACCAATCCTACAACTACTCCAACGGCCACTGTTATGCCAACAACACAAGTAGAAACTCAAGAAGGTAATTTTTCCAATCTGGCTCCGAGAGTCCAGATAGATTGGGTTAGATCAGATCCTGCTCTGGTGGATTGAGTCTGTGTTAAAACTGAGGCTCCCAATGTAAAGGCATAATACACAAATGCTTACTAGTTATAAAGTTTATAAAAATAGTTCAATAGTTTATAAAAATCTATAAGTTTTTTGAACCTCTAGAAAACTGGATCAGAGTCAAAAGGTTGGCCCAATAGCTGGTATACAGCACTATATAAAGCCCCTTAATTACTTAAAGGAAGAAAATGTATATCCAGCTTGAAATTGAAAAAGCCACAGATGAGTGAAAGGTTATAACATCCCCCATCATAATACTCAGGATGTCCCTAATTCAAGGATTTTATGCAGCCTGAATCTTCTCATTAAAAAGTCTGAAGATCTCTGTGATAGTATCGTGTAAAATAGCATTGTTGCAAAAATCTACTTAAAAACCATTTTAAAAGTGTGAAAAGATGAGAAATGGAACTTGAAAAAAACATTATTTGGTGCGCTGCAATCTGAACTCATTTTAATGATGGAAAGGATAACAACTTATTAGAAAGACCAATATCTGTTAATTCTAGATTGTTCTGTTTTTTTGTTGGTGAAAATAGCATGCATTTCACAGTGACAACAGCTAAAATATCTAGTCTTTTTTGTTGTGTATTTAATCATAAATCTTACTATTATAAGAGATGCTTGTCTCAATATTTAAGTGCCATGCTATATTAATGTAGATAATATTCCAGTATAACAGTTACCTGGAGATAGAAACTGAAAGGTAGATTAATTTGACCCTATTAGCAACATCACTTTTTTTTTTTTTTTAAGGAAATGAAATGACATAACTTATAGATTTTTTCCCCTCATGCTGAGAGCAAGATTTCAGCCCTCACCTTAAACATTAAAACGATGCATGAAAGTGACCGGTGTCCTAACTTCATTTCAGCAATGCAGTCAGAAGGACCAGTTGAACACGTTCCAGTCTTCGGAAGCACAAGCGGATCTGTGCGTTCCACGAGCCCCAATGTGCAGACATCTCTTTCCCAGCCCATCTTGACAGTTCAGCAGCAGACTCAGGCCACAGCTTTTGTTCAGCCTACCCAACAGAGTCATCCTCCAATCGAACCGACGGCTCAAGAACCATCCCCGGCCATCATGGAGGTTGTGCAGAGCTCCCAGATGGAAAGACCTTCTACCTCAACGGCAGTGTTTGGCACAGGTTCGGTTTCTGGAAATCACCACATCCATCTTCTGCCTTCACTCATCTAGATTCAGTTCTCCAGGGGAGGGGAAAACCTTACTTTGTCTGGGAGTTGAAACCAATCTAGATTTTACCCAGATTAGGAAAGATTGCATGATAGCAATAGCACTTAGACTTGTAAACCCATTTGCAGTGCTTTTACAGTCTTCCCTAAGCAGTTTACAGAGTCAGCATATTGCCCACAACAACCTGGGTCCTTATTTTACCAGCCTTGGAAGGATGAGTCAATCTTGATATAATATAAATATTGACAATTTAATTTAAAATGAAACAAGTATTTTCAGTGTTTTAGAAGTGGTGATTTTAAGCAACCAAATTGTCCATCAAAAGAAGAACTCCATAGCTACTGTTTCTTTTTCTTTTTCTTAGACCTTTAATGCAATGTGTTTGACTAAAGGAAAACATTCTCTTTCAGTTTCAGCTACTCCCAGTTCATCTCTTCCCAAACGAGCACGAGAGGAAGAAGAGGAGAATACAGTTGAAAACTCAGAACAGATTCCTGAGGAAATGGTCGATCTGCCTCTTGCAAAGAAACTGAGAACTGTGCAAAGAGTTGGGCCAGAGGTTTGTAAGGGGAACTGTTGGGTTATGAGCATCTCAAGGGGAAAAAATGCAATCTTAGATATTGGCTTTCAACCATTTTGAATATCGTCCTGTATTAATTGCTGGGTCCCAGGGTCATGTGATCTCCTTTTGCGACCTTATTACAAACAAAGTCAGTGGAGAAGCAGATTCATTTAACCACCATGTTAGTAACTATATCAAGACAAATTCCTTGTGTGTCCAATCACACTTGGCCAATAAAGTATTCTGTTCTATTCTATTAACAACTGCAGTGATTCACTTAACAGCTGTGGCAAGAATGGTGATAAAATGGGGCAGAACTCACTTAACAACTGTTCGGCTTCGCAACAGTTGTGGTCTTATTTAAGTCAAGGGACTGCCTGTACCATGTTTCTTATTATAAGTTGTCTTATATATTCATTTGTCAGATATCAAATGTCAAGTAATAAAGTGATTGCAGATTTAAGTTGTCTGTATTGGATCAGTTTTTAATAATTAAATACTTTCAATATTAACAACTGCCCATGAAAGTTGTTATTAAAAACTTAAAGCTTTGATTTTTGTATTCATGGATCAGTAACAATATTGCTAAGATTTGCAAATTTATTACAGTTACAGTAATCGCCTCTACTGTAAAGTACTGTGTTTTCAATGTGCAGTGTATATGATCTTAACATTTCCCAATTAACGTCATACATTTTTATATTTCAGGAGGAAGTAACTGCAGAAGAAAGCACAGATGGAGAAATAGAAGCTCAGGCTTACAATCAGGATTCACAGGATTCCATTGGCGAAGTAAGTTCTGATTGCAGGAACAATCTCCACATCTTATTTGTATGTTGTAGCAACATCCAGAAATATCCATATGAATGAATTAACAATAGCACTTAAACTTACCGGTATGTACTGTTACAACACAGTGTTTTACAGCCCTCTCTACACGGTTTACAAAATCAGCATCTTGCCCCTAACAATCTGGGTCCTCATTTTACTAACCTCGGAAGGATGGAAGGTTGGGTCATCCTTGAATTCGGGTTACTTGTAAGTTTTTTTTTTTCCAGCAGCAGTCTTCATAGACCCTCTAATTTTACCTCACATAATTTTTATTATAAGAGGATTTTACATAGGCTTTAAAAAATCCCCCAATCCTCTTGCAGGACAGGAGGTACTACCAGAAGAGAGAATTAAAGAAGCATATACATGACACATTTGTGCATAATACTACACTTGTCAGTAGTCTTTTACTCGACTATAGTTAGTCCTTGCTCAGAGACCACAACTGGGACTGGCAACTCTGTTCCTAAATAATTGCTAAACAGGACAGTGACATCTACCTGTACAAGTCATGCCTGCTAATTTAGACTTCCTGTAGCTTATTTTCCATCCTTTCTTCCTTCTGAGGAAGCTTTTCTTTGCATTGCTATTCTCCTGGCATGCATTTATTGGTCAAAATCAAAACATGGCTTCTTGGGGCAGATTAAAGCCCAGTTTCCTATTTGCTACAGCCTTTAAAACTGAACTAGTGAAGATTTTAGCTCCATGAAGAACTTTCTTTCATTTGTATCCAGTTTTGTGAAGGAGGAAAAAAAAAGTCGTGAGGATGTTTGTTAATATTTGTTTTCATTCCCTTGACCATTATTGTCTTTCTCTTTGTTTGAAGGGTGTCACGCAGGGTGAATATACACCTATGGAAGACAGTGAGGAAACTTCTCAGTCCCTCCCTATAGATCTGGGACCTCTTCAATCAGATCAGCAGAATACAACCTCATCCCAAGAGTGTCAGGGCAAGAGAGATGATGTCATTGTCATTGACAGTGATGATGAAGAGGATGAAGATGAGGAAAATGATGGCGAAGCAGAAGTAATGTGTACTATTTCTTATTTGATGTGGACTTATAAGTGAAGAAACAACTATTTAACACCCCCAAATTCCTGTGATGGCTCAATTTCTATCTGTTTGCTTCCATTGAGTATTATTTTATTGGTTGTGTTTTTTTACAGGCACTGTAGAAGCAACTATTACATATCTTAAAACATAGTCAAGTAATACATTGGCCTTTAATATTCCTGAGTCTGTTAGAAGGTGCCTAGGTCCAGTCTAATTTTCAGATAAATACAAAGAACAAAAATGTGCTTCGTTCTATTAGTTAACTAGCTCGATACCTGTGGTTCACTATGAAACCATGTGATTGGGCTTAATTTTGGGGGAGGAAAATAAGGGGGGGGGAATTGTGCCTCTGCCTAACAGCATCCATCATTATTCATCTGGCTAGCATCCTGTCAGTGTGTGAGAGAGTTGAGGGCTGTTTGGAAATGGAAACGTGGAAACAGAAACAGTATTTGCTGTGTGAGCAACAAGGAGACAGCAAGGAGCCTGGGCATGGCTTAGATCAACTGTTCTGTTTTAAAGTTGCTTGGTATTCTGAAACTGAAACTCCTCACCTCTGCTTGGGTTTTACATTTGGAACGGATTCCTTTTCTGGTAGGAAGGGGGAGTAGAATTCCCTAGCATCAGAGCGTGTTAATAATAATATACAAAATACTGATGTTCTGATGGTCATTTTGAAAAATCCTTTCTTAGTGAGCACCTAAAATCCAAGAGGAATATATATGCCAAATTTCAAGTTTGTAGGCTTTATGGTTCTGGAGATTTTGTAATGATGCATGATTGGTGTTTCGTTTTTATATATATAGATAAAAAGAAAGTATTTTACTAATTTAAAAATCTATTACCATTTTATTTCTAAAAGTTACATAAATTCTGAATTTGAAGTTGGTGTTTCCAACAGCCAGGGCTGCTAGGAATAATTTCAGACATTTATCCAAGAATGCAGTCATATTTTCATTTTTATGACCCTTTCTGCCTTTTGTGACAATAGCACTTCTATTATTTGAAATATCACATCTTTTCATTCTTAAAAGAAGATCCATTTAGTTCTCAAAGACCATTACTTCATCCCATGGTTCGGTATACTTAAAATAAACAATATTTTTCAGGAATATGAAGATGAAGAAGAAGATGAGGAGGATGATGATGACGAAGACACAGGAATGGGAGATGAAGGCGAAGATAGCAATGAAAGCACTGGCAGTGTAGATGGTAATGATGGATATGAAGCAGATGATGCCGAGGTATGAATATTATTTGTTGCTAATCTGGATAGAATTAATGATTTTAAAAATCATCTTTTATGTGCAAATCTATTTTAATGCCTTGGAGAAAATATTCTCAGAATTCTCATAGCACTGATCAAGATAGATAGCCATTTGGCTTGAAGCACTGGCAGTAATTTTTCAGTTCAGAAAGAATCCACGGCAGGAAATGTCAAAAAAAATTATCTCTTCACCCGTGTTGATATTAAATCTAATTCCTGATATCCATTCTTATTTCAGGGTGCTGATGGAATTGATCCCAGTACAGAAACTGAAGAAAGTATTGTTGGAGGTGAAAATAGCCAAAGGGCAGCTGACTCCCAGAACTGTGGTATGGTTAACTGGATGTTTTCTGTAGTAGTACACATTTGTTTAAAGGAAACAATATTTTGGGAAGGTTATTCAATAGCGGTATTCATGTTTTATGCCCTTGATTTTAGAAAAATATGTATAAATAGTTTTAAGTCATTGAAATCATTTTAAAACTTGATGTTTTCTTCTTTTGTCTCATTGCTTCTGATTCTTTTTTGCTGGATAAACATCTAATTCCTTATCTCAACTAAGCAAAGATGCTTTAAAATCTCTGAAAGTTTAAAATCAGGCCTGTCTGCCTTGACAAAATGTTTTGTTAGCTCAAGATTTTTTGTTGGTGATATATTGAAATATTCGTTCCAGATAATATAATTGAGTTCGATTTAGGAAGCATGAAATGATTTGGAGTTACAAATGTGCCTTTGTAATTATAATTATATATACAGTATATGCAAATATATTGTAAGTATATTTAATTACATACATTTCCATATCATCAGGTGATGGGAGTACAGGTACCGTAGAGTCTACATTCTCTCAGGAAAGCTCAAGGGAACAGCAACCAACCTCTGCTTCTGAGAGACAAGTTCCCCGTCCACCTCGACCTCATCCTTTACCTCCACGATTAACTATCCATGCTATTCCTGCCCCGCCTCAGGAGCTGGGACCTCCAGTGCAGGTGCGAGAACCACAGGAAAGACTACACAGAAATGTTCTTCTTCATGTGGCTTTGAAAGATTGCTCATTGCTTATTTGTCTCAGCAAAATACAAATCCTCTCCTAGATAATTATGATGTAGTAAGGCCAAGTTTTATTTTTCTCCTCAAGCTTTGCAGTATATTTGCACAAAAAGCAATAAAAATGCTCAGGATCATTGTATTTGGCTTCTATTTCAAAATTTAACCCTTTTAAACTAAAATATAAACAATAAACAAATATTGTTTCTGCATATTTATTCAACAGGCCCAATTTACATAATGGTTTGCCATGTTTGCAATTCATACCTCTCTAAAACACGTTCAACATGAATGTTCAGCTATATAGAGATTTTTTCCCTTATGTTAGTGAAGTTAGATAAAGAGCTAGATACTTGAGTTAGGAGAGAGAGATAAGAGTTTTTAATTAAGCGGGAAGATAAAGTTACTCAGTATTCTTTATAGCAAGGTGAGATTTAAGCTCAAATTTTCTCGTAGTGAATGCAATCCAATGTAGCCCTATTCGGAAGGAAATCTTATTGAGTCCAATAAGATTCAGTAAACAATCTGTTACAAGCGTTAATGGACAGTCTGGGGCACTCCAAATGTTCTTGCACTGTTATCCTCAGCACAGATAGTGGTCACCGGAGCCAAACAAAATAATAGTGGAGAACCAAAGATTGTCTTTGATATCTGGGGTTGTATCCCAACCATTGCTCTTACATACTGCTGTTTTAGTTTTATTCTGGCTATTCCCCTTCCCCAATTCAGATATATTAGATTAAGTTTTCTTAAGTTTCTAAATTGCCTAAGCCCAGTGGGCTATCTAAAACTCTTTGTTCTATGCCTTAATGTTATATTTCCTAAATGCATCACCATCTCCAAAAGGAATGGTACTATTTAAGGATAAAGGAGAAACAACTCACCTCTCCTTTTGCTTCTTTTCCCTTTAGAATAGAAAACAGAACAGAATAACAGAGTTGGAAGGGACCTTGGAGGTCTTCTAGTCTAACCCTCTATTTAGGCAGGAAGTCCTATGCCATTTCAGACAAATGGTTATCCAATCTCTTCTTAAAAATTTCCAGTGTTTGAGCATTCACAACTTCTGGAGGCAAGTTGTTCCGCTGGTTAATTGTTGTAACTGTCAGGAAATTTCTCCTTCGTTTTAGGTTGCTTCTCACCTTGATTAGTTTCCATCTGTTGCTTCTTGTCCTGCCATCAGGTGCTTTGGAAAATAGCTTGACTCCCCCATTAGATGATGTGGATTAGATTTTTTTTTATTTTGTGCAATTAATCTATATGATTTAGAAGAGTGGTCAAGAGGAATTTCATTAAGGTAGATTTTTAAAGATAGGATGTTCTAGAATGAGATTTTAAAGTGAACCAAATTGACCATTATTTTTTGGTTTAGAGTCTGAATGTTGTAGCTTTTAGATTTTTCTGGATTTTTTTTAAAGAAAGTTTTATTTGGGTTTTCACACATACAAAATACAAGTAAAACATCTTTTTTGAAAATAGCATGGTCCTGGGTTGACTTCTTTATACAGACACAAACTTCACGTCATGCTCCTTTTTTGTATTCTATTCCATATCTTATTACTATTTTATACTTTCTATATAGTTTTTTCCCCTCTTTTAATTTTCTTCAGGCTTTATTTTGATTATCTCATCTCAATTCAAATCAGTATTTTATACTTTTGTCTTGTCCTGTTTCAATTTTCATATTATCTTTTCTCATTAAACAAATTTTCTCCTGAGTTACTATTGGAGTATACACCTTTTGATATCTTTTAATTACATCCATGTTCAACTCTTATTTAATTTCAATATATACCTAAAGTGGTTTAATGACCTTCAATTATATACTAATAGCCATAACTTCCATGTCAAATTCTCTGCTTTAGGATCAATTTATTCTTTTTAAAAAAAAGAAAGAAGAAAGATTGTAAACATATGTAAATTAATACAACCCTCATTCCATTTCCAGTTCAGTTTCTATCATTAATATCATGTAAAATCTTAACATTCTTTAACACTTCTGTTCAATTAAATATCATAACTTCCTTTAAAAACACATATAATCTCCATAATAATTTTCCCTTAGTTCTCTTCACATGTTTTATGAAATCATTTAAATATATGTTTTATTACATTTAATTATTGACAAGCATTCTCTTAATACAATATATTTTATCAGGACTTTTAGTCATACATTGTTTTATATTTTCTAAAATTATTTCTGTTTCTTTAATATAACCCTCCTATTCTTATGTATCTTTGCAAATCCCTTTGCCATTGAAGTTTTCACCCAATTAATCCTAAATAGAACCCTGTTTTCTCTCATACTTTGCTTCTGTCCTTTATATCTTCTTTCTCTCTTTTCTTCCCTCTCATCTTCTCCCTCCCTTTTTAACCCCCTTGTCTCCCTAGTTCTAATTCTCTCTTCTGCATTTCCCTCTTCTGTTGTTTTCTGATTTTATACTTTTTTTATTCACTCTATTATTCTTTTTTTGGAGTTGTTTGGTCCCATCTTAAACTTTCCATTATCTTTCCTTTTTTCCCCCATCTAAGATTACTTGTTCATTAAGATTGCTTCTTCTTTGCTCGCAATCTCTGTTCTGCAGGCTTTCTTGTGTTTCTCATAATTCCAAATCTAAATCTAATAACCTGACAATACAAAGCCAAAGAACCTCCTCCTTCTATGTTTCTTCTTTGTATTTTTTAAGTTCCATTTTTCCAGTTCTTCTAAAAGTGGGAGCCATTTTAAAAACAGTTTTAAACAACCACCCGATTGATTTTAGTCATTCAAAACAATAACCCAAGAATCCAAAAATCATCAAAGTAATCCAGATTAGTCCTGAATTATATCTTCTTATATTTCTTTTCGGACTTTCTTCTTCCCGGTTTTTGTTGCAATCTTTCAGTTAGAATGTATCTTTTTGAGTCTTGTTGAGATTTTCTGTAAGTTCTTTTTTTAATTCCAGGCAGTCTCCTCTTCAGATCCTGCCTTTTGATTCTTTTTCTCTTTCTTTCCTGTTTTCAAAGCTATTTAATTATCCAGTAAGTCTTTATTATCCCTTTGACTATTTTATTTTCAGCATTATAATGCTATTGAGTCAAAGTGGATTTTTTTCAATTTCTTTGCTAAAGTCTCTTAGCTGTCAGTATAGGAAAAGGAGAAAACCAAATTCTGTTCCCTTTTTCTCTCTCCTTCGCAGCATTAAAAATCTTCTTAGGGAACAATGTTACTGTTTTTTAATAGTTTTCAGGTCCAAGTACCTTTTTTGTTGCTTTTTGTGTTTTGACCCGGTCAACAAAAACTTTTCTTCTCTTAATCTTCCTTCAGTGCCATCCATCTTTTTCCGCGTCGAGTTCTTCTTTGTGGTGCCCATTTCTGACCACGTTGCAGCCGCCTTCGGGAAAGGGAGTATATGGCCAAGGGGGCTGGGGAGGCAGAGATGCAGCACTCCTCAACCCTGCAGGCAGTCTTCCCCCCTCTTCACCATCTCTACTGGCGGTGGTGTAGCCCCGAAACCCCGGCTCAGGGGTTGCTCCAGCGCGAGCATGGATCAAAGCCTCGCAGAGACAAGGTTTCGGTCTGTTGCTGAAGAAGCTCAAACCGGAAGCCACCAGGATTTTCTGGATGTTACATTCCTCCTCACCGGAGAAAAGAAATCCTTAAAATGCCTACACATGCTTATTTTAAGCAGAAATATATATATTAAATGCTAATATTGAGTATGTGTTCTGAGAAAATCCATTAGAATTCAT
Organism: Laticauda laticaudata; assembly: GCA_004320025.1. NCBI lineage: Eukaryota > Metazoa > Chordata > Lepidosauria > Squamata > Elapidae > Laticauda > Laticauda laticaudata. The sequence goes on from BHFT01005973.1 coordinate 32,181, forward strand.
AGTCAAGTATAATAGCAGATTATCAGAAAAATTGATTCAAAAATAAGCATTTACATAACTGACAATGGCTGACTTCATACTTGCATTCTGTCATTTCTTGGAAAAGCAATAACCAATATAACACTGAACCATCAATCATTGTTAAATACTATGGCTAGATGCATCTAGCATTTCAAGCTAAAATCAACCAAGTCACATTTTGGTTTAGCACAATGGAAGATTCTGAATGATCTCAAAACAGAATAATCTTCCCAACTCTAATATTTTTTAAAAATGGGCATTTTCTAATCACTGAAACTTTTTAAAAATTTTCTTGGGTATATAGAGGATACAAATGACTCGGAGGCAGTCTGTGGGACGTGGACTCCAACTAACTCCAGGCATAGGTGGCATGGTAAGTAATGATCTCCTTCCCTGCACTGGTAAAGGATCTTATTGTGTTTTTTGAAATAAGTTCCATTTTGATTGAATTAAAAATAGTATGTATTTGATTAAAAATAATGAAACAGGTTTTGTAACAAAGACATGCCCACCCACTCTGATTGAAAATGGTCTGCTGATGATACTGCAGCAAATACTCCCATCCCCAAGTGGAGTACAGTGGGACTGCCTTCCCACTGGAATTTGGGAATTAGTCTCACCACTAAAATAACCTTTTCCTCTTTCATTGGGATGGCACTGTATCCAGCTTTATTTATATTTTGTTACCTATCCTTGATAAACTAGATGGGTCAAAGGCTTAGTAACAGTCCTGTATTCTTTGAATTCAGCATGATTAGGAAATCAGTACAAAACGTTTCAACTGAAATGTTTTAGTTATTCCAGAATTTCCTCAAAGTACTCACTCAACTTGCTCAGTGATCCAAAGCAGAGATTGTGCAGATTTATAAAAATAATTTAGTCTTTTAAAAACTTGTTTAGTATGGGACATGGAATGACAGATGATACTTTTAAAGAAAAACAGTGCAAATAGCTGTTAATACCTCTTTCTAGCAGCAGCATTTCTTTGATGATGAAGACCGGACAGTTCCAAGCACCCCAACGTTGGTGGTACCACATCGTACAGATGGATTCGCAGAAGCAATTCAGTAAGTGGATTTTGACCAACAAAACACCAGCAAGCCTGGTCTTAAATGCTATAGAATGTATGGATTTTTTCAAATTGTTATATATTAATTCTCTCTCTTATTTATCTATTTGTTTGTTTGTTTAATTTGTATAGCCACCCATCTCACATGCATGATTCATGGAAAAACTAAAACACAACCAAAGTCATAATGATGACAAATATTTAAAAACAATTAAAACTATTAAAACCAAAGGACTCCAATGTTAAAAACCTTATAGAAATATATTTTCAGTTGCCAAAAATAATATTCTGTAATTCCTTTATAATTTCAATTTTTTTCGAACTCTTACAATGATGCAGAATTACACTGCTCAAAAAAATAAAGGGAACACTTAAACAACACAGTGTAACTCCAAGTCAATCACACTTCTGTGAAACAAACTGTCCACTTAGTAGCAACACTGTTACAGATTCAAATTTCACATGCTGTTTGTGCAAATGGAATAGACAACAAGGTTGAAAGCATAGCAGTTTAGCACCGACATCCCCAATAAAGATGTTTTTGGCATGGTGGTGACCACAGAAACCACTTCTCTTGTTCCTATTGCTTTCTGCTGATGGTGTTGGTCATTTTTTGAATGCTGGAGTTGCTTGTCATTCTAGTGGTAGCATTGAGACAGAGGGTCCCCCTACAAACCCCACCCAACAAATGGGGGGGGGGCCCCTTCAGGCGAGAATACAGGCTCATCAGGATGCACATCAATGCGAGCTGTGCAAGAAGTTTTAGCTGTGTCTGTCAGCCATAGTGGTCCAGAACATGGAGGCGCTACCAGGAGACAGGCCAGTAAGGATCATGAGTTTCGTGGAGGGAGCCCTTAGGAGGCAATCACCCAAACATCGGGACTCGTCTACTCTCCACCTTTGTGCCAAAGGAGGGACAGGCAGGAAACAACTCGCGAGGAGCCTGCAAAATGACATCACAGCAGGCCACAAATGTCGATGGGCTGTTCAAACCGGTTCAGAAAAACAGACTCCAGAGGGTTGGTATGAGGGGCCCATACCAACACGTGGGGGTTGGTGCTTACAGCCCAACACCGTTGCAAGACATTTGGCATTGCCAGGACACCCAAAGGTTGGCCAGATTAACATGGCTGGCGCCCTGTGTTCTTCACAGTCGATGAAGGCAGGTTTCACACTGGACGCATTTGACAATACATGACAGGGTCTGGAAGACAGCTGAGAGATGGATGATCTGCCCTGACACGTAATGCGACCATGCTCCAGCATGACCGTTTTGGCAGTAGGCTCAGATAATAGGTGGCGGCTGGGGACCGCCCGTGGCATTTCTTTAGGGGGCCCACACAGCCTCCATGTGCTCACCCAGAGGTAGCCAGACTGCCATTAGTACTGAGATGAATCCTCAAGACGCCCGTTGTGAGACCATACGCTGGTGCGGTTGGCCCTAGGGTTCCTCCTAATGCAAGACAGTGCTTGACCTCATGTGGCTGGAATGCATCAGCAGTTCCTGCAAGACAGAAGGCTTTTGATGCCCGATGGTCTGGCCCTCCGGTATTCGCACCACGACCGAAATCAAATGTGAGCACATCTGGGACATTCATGTGCTCGCTCCGTCCACCCAATGCCCACGCGCATCGTTGCACCAACAACTGTCGGTAGTTGGGATGCTTTAGTCCAGGTGTGGGAGGAGATCCTTCAGTGAGACGCATCAGGAGCAATACCAGGCATTTGTAGGGAGGTCATACAAGCACTGGAGGCCAAACACACTACTGAGCGGCCCTCATTTGACTTGTTGTTTTAAGGACGTTACATCAATAAGTTGGATCAGACTCTGTAGTGTTTTGTTTCCCTTTAATTTTGAGTGTAAACTCCAAATCCAGACCTCAATGGGTTACTAAATTTGATTTCCATTGATAATTTTTGTGTGAGTTTGTTGTCAGCACAATTCAACTATGTAATGAAACAAAGTATATAATAATAAGAATATTTCATTCATTCAGATCTAGGATGTCTTATTTTTGTGTTCCCTTTATTTTTTTGAGCAGTGTAGTTACTGATGGGTAAAATGAAATGTAATCTGTCTTCCAGCTCTCCTCAGGTTGCTGGAGTTCCTCGGTTCAGGTTTGGACCTCCTGAAGATATGCCACAAACCTCTGGCCAATCAGATCTTGGTCAACTTGCATCACAAGGAGGTATAGATATATGAACTTGTGCTTCTCTTTTATACCTAGTTGGTGTTTTGTTCTGTTCAAGTCAGTATTGACTCTTGGTGACCATCTGGACAAGTCCCTGCGGTTTTCTTGGCAAGATTTCAGAAGTGATTTGCTACTACCTCCTTAGGTCTGAGAGAGAGTGACTAACCCAAGGTCACCCATCTGGCTTTGCTCTTGGTCTTCTAGTTTGTAGACTTATGCTTTAAACACTATACCAAACTAGCTCCCTTTATTTTTAGTAGGCGGCATTAAATGTAAGTAAAAAAGAACTCAAACCGGAGAACTTTCTGCTGCCATTCCAACAGAGATGTGCAAACCAATGCAGCAAATATGAAAAAAATCCTGATACCATTTTTGAAATCATTTGTTGCCTCTTTAAAAGCACATGTCCACATATTTATCTACAGTCAGTTCGGATTTGCACTGAGGAAATTATTTACATCATTCATACTATATGTATATCAAATATAAATGGATATGATAGTTCATATCCATTAAAACATGGATATAGGATTTCAAAATGAACTTTAGATTGTTACTTTTAATTGTTTCATGAACCCAGTATCTAAAAAAAAAGTCCAAAAGTTTTCCCAGATAAATTGTTGTATTTCAAAGTACAGATATTAGGTAAGTTTTGAATTCCTTAAAAAAAAACCTGGGCTTTTCTATGAAGGTAAAATAGAATCAAATGCTTTATTGGTTGAATACTGTGCCTTTGAGACTGCATGAAAGTATTTTTTTCTCCAATTCTTGATAGGGCTAGGAATGTATGAAACACCTCTCTTTCTTGCCCATGAAGAAGAATCAGGTGGTCGTAGTGTCCCAACAACTCCACTTCAAGTTGCAGCACCTGGTGAGCTCCGTTTCTATAGATCATGCATTCCTCATAGTGTTATTAGAGCAGAATGTTTGTTGACAGAAATGGAACTACCGTATATACTCGCATATAAGCCGATCTTGCATATAAGCCGACCCTTAAAAAACTGCCCCAAAATGAGGAATTTTGCAAAAACTCACATATAAGCCGACCCCCAAATCTTTTAACATCAGGCATGGGTATATTTTAATGAATTTTACTACTACAAATGCAAAAAAACTGGACACAAAGTTCCATGTGACGATCGCAAACACGAAAGCAGTCATGTGAATGACGAACCAATCAGAGCGTGTTATGATCCGGTGGTAGAAAAAGCAAAATGGAGGCTCCCAGAGTAAAAAAAATGTGCTGTAGATATGTATGACTGAATGCTAATATCGATGATATTGCGTGATCTGAGAAGTGGCGTCATGTCGTTTGTGTGAGATCAGATTTATGCACATATAAGCCGACCCCCAAATTTGGAAAAAAAAATTGTGTTTTCAAGTCGGCTTATATGCGAGTATATGCGGTATTTGGTGGGGAAACAGATGTTGATGCTTTTCAGTGTTCAGAGAAACACTAGATCAGTGGATCCAAGTTTATTATAACACAACAAAAAGTGTAGTTTATGACACTCTAGTTTCCTCCACCTCCTCTGATGCTATGTCTGTTCAAAAATAGATATCTGTTTTTCATGTAAAATCCTACAAATCCCTGATTATGATTGATTCTCTCTCCTACCCCCAAATCAACATAAAATTCAGTCTTGGTCACCTCAAGGCAGAAGGCCATTGCTTTACTACCAGAGACTTCTAAGCACAGACTACAATTTTTCTATAATTGCACATGCCCTGAAAGCAGTAAAGGTGTTTTTTATTGAATTTGTAATACAGGGATAAGCAATTTTTGGGAAGCTAGGTTCATTTTTAACTTTTTATGAGAGTCCAGGAATCATGGTGATTGGACTTGGTATGAAATTTGAGAGTGCTGGGCTTAATTTGAAGCAATGTTAAACCTTTTCAGGGACTTGGTAAGATGCTACACTATAGGTGAATAGTAATAGGGGCTACAGAAGTAAAAGGCAGTTGGCAGATTTCATATTTTGATGATGCCAATTGTTCTGACTGTCAAGTAACAGAAGCAAGAATGTTTACAATATAAAGATACATAATAACACACATTTCTACTTTCCAAATGTGGGTTTTTTTACTATAGCATTTTTTGTAATGGGGAGAGAGAAAGCATCATCTTGGGAAGATTTGACTTACACCGTTCTCCCCCATTTTCAGTGTCTGTATTTACTGAAAGCACCTCTGCTGATGCTTCTGAGCACGCCTCCCAATCTGTTCCAATGGTTACAACTTCTACTGGTAACTTATCTACCACTTCAGAATCTGGAACAGGTGATGATGGTGATGAGGTTTTTGTGGAGGCAGAATCGGAAGGGTAAGTTGAAGTTTTCGGTTTGCTACGATCAGGTTTTGCCTGCAAAAGCACCTGAACAAGATAGGTACAATCTAACTCAGGGCTGTCAAACTCGCGGCCTGCGGGACGGATGCATCACGTGCTGGCCACGCCCACCCCTGGTTTAGCGAAGGAGGAAAAAGTTGTGATATGTCACATGATGACAGTGTGTTGACACCCTTGATCTAACTGAAATGCTGACGTTCTGATCGTTCATTACCTTTCACTGAATCTTTTGCATTTTGAAAACAAACAATATCATGGTTTTACCTACCAGAATATTCCCATTTCTCCAAGAGTAATATACTCTTAACATTTGTTTGGACTTTGTTCTGGCACAGCCACTCTACTTTCCAGTCTGAGAGCACTCTTAAGCCCAATCTGTTCGAATAGGAGGTTTTGTGCCATAACAGATGGATTGCCCAAAGCAGAATTTCAGTGATACATTCCTGGCCAGAATGACTTGCATCTGGACCTGTGGCATTCTGCCAAATATTTATTAGTAGTAGTCCTTATGAGTTGCTTTTCCTTTTTGATCCCTCTGCAGGAATATAATCCCTATATAAAATTGCCAGAGGGATCCAGGGAGTGATTTGCAAGTTCACTAGGCTCATAATAGAAAATAACATTCATTAGCATTCTAGTTGAAACTAGTTCTCTTCTGATATTGAGGCTATTGAAACTTAACAGCAGATAAAATTAGGAAGCACAAGTCAATGTTTGGGGGACATTTCTATGCACCTGAGTTATTTTTCTGTTCTTTTATCCAACTTTGTTGCTCTGACTAAGGCTAAGTATAGTTAATTCTTGATAATGATGTACTTTATTGATCATAATGTGGCTATAGACCCAATTGAAGTAATTTTGATAGATGGACTCGATAACTTCATTGCTAAGTTTTCTCAGTGTTCAGTTGAGCTTTTTTTTAAAACTGACTAAATTTTCTTAGAGCAAAACACCATTATTATTTTGCTCAACTGTAATAGAAATAGTCTCAATACATATTACTTGTGGTAAAAATTAGCAGAGAATTGACACAGAGCTGGAGAAAACCAGTGAGCGATTTACTTCTGCGCTTCCATTTTTTTCTTATTCGACCATTAAAAGGAAATAAAAGTCTCCATACTAGTTCTCACAGATATGGTAAGTGTTACTTTGCTAGAACAATAAAGATGAAATTCAGACACTGAATATGTCATCTCCTATGCCATCACTAGGTGTGGGTGAACATAAAGTATAGGCTGCTTCCAAACTTATGGTGGTTTTCTGAGTAAAATTAAGGTATTTCAGAGGGCCTTAAAAGCCTGGGTGTTCTCTGGCTCTGTGTTTGTATATATATTTTGGGTTGTTGTTGTTCCTTTTGTTCTAGAATTTCTTCAGAGGTAGGTCTAGACATTGATAGCCAGCAAGAGGAGGAATCATCTCAAACTCCTGATGAATCAGATCTTCCTTCTACCAGTCAAGATCCTCCGTCTAGTTCATCTGCAGGTATATATAACTCCATCAAATCCTGAATCTATAGAGCCATCATTTGGAGTACAGGTAGTCATCACTTAAGCACTGGAAGTTGTGACGGAGCCCCCAAAAGCTACTTAGGATCCAGTTCCCGGAGTTCCAATGGCTGCATACATCCTAGTAGTCAACATGACTGCTTGTCACCTGGCTCATCTATATGGCTGGTTGCAAAATTTTGGGTCATATGATCATGATTGCCAGTTTCCCAAAAAAACCCCACCCATGGGAATATATGGATTCACTTAATGATTGTGGCATTCACTTAATGACTACCATTAAAAAACCCCATAAAGCTGGGTCTGGTCAGGTGAGTGCCTTGACTTAACAACTGTCATAACTCATGATAGAAATTCTGGTCTATGTTATGATAATAAATTGAGGACTACCTGTACTTATGTAATTGAGCCCCTGATGGTTTTGTATTTCTCCACCATTTCAGCTTTTATTGTAGAAAAGATTGCAGTCTGTGAATATGAAAAGGAAGGATTCTCACTCATCACTCTCTAACTTAAAAATTCATTTGGGCATGAACTCTGATCATCAATCCTCCAGATGTTTGACAAAACACTTTTTTAAAAAAACTTTAGAGGAGTTTGTATTTCTCTTCATTGAAGTTCCATATAAAAATAACCATTCACCCGGTCTACAAAGTTGCATATAAGAAAAAACCAGCCACTTATTTTCTAGTTAAATATTTTATTTGTTCAAGCCACACAATCCTGCAGTACAAAAATCAGGTGGTACCTTAAGAAAATCGATGCACCATTATTTCTTTTCCAGATACAAGCAGCAATCATCCCAAACCTTTCCGACGTGTTCGGCTTCAGCCTCCGACTTTAAGGGCTGGAGTTCGTGGTCGTCAGTTTAATAGACACAGGGGTGAGTATATTTCAATCCCAGTGGGGCTTAGTTAAATAAGTTGCATTACTTACTGTTGAAAAAAATGAAGTATACATACAGTGTAGAAATTTTGAAAAATGTAGGACCCCTGCTAGCTTACATATTGTAAGAGAAGGAATGGCAGAACCTGGGGGTGGAGTGAAAAGAGGAATCAGCCTGGAATCCCTACATAGCCACAAGCAAACTAAGTCTAATCCCCTTAAATGTCATTGACCTTTATCTAACTTATGCAGGTGATGACCCTTAATTAAGATTCCTGGGGATAGTGATAAATCAGCTTAATTGATTCTTCACATTTGTGCTTGACATGTATATACCAACTAAGTTAGTTGTTTCAGTTATGAAGAAAATTAAAACATTTAAAGAAGATCAAGAACGGAGTGCAATAAAGAGATATGACTCATAGTAAATACAAAAAAAAATACCTTACAGAGACAAAAAAAAATAGTGATTTCTAAGCTGAAACTTTTTTAAAATTGAAAGCCCTGTTTGAAGCAATATTTTCAATTACTTGAAACTGTTTGTCTTAAATATGTATGTTAATTCCACTTAATGGTAACTTTAAGACCTCATTTTTACTAATCATACTGCTGTAAGTCCCAGAATTCCAAAAACCTGTTCCCATTAATATTTGAATGAAGTTTCCCCATTCAGCTTCCAGACTAGGCTTGGTTAAGATGGGTGTAATGGAACAGAATTGTCCACTCCAAATTGTGGATGTGGTGGCTGTGATATTCAAAATAAGATATGGAATGATTATTTTACAGTAATAATAGTGGCAGAGAAATTCTTGTAATGCAGATAGTTAAAATATCAAAAGGCAAAGGAACATTCATTAAAAGAAAAATATGTAACTGCTGTATCTTACTTGCAGGTGTAACTCATGCAATGGGTGGCAGAGGAGGCCTGAACAGAGGCAACATTAATTAAATGCTGTACAAATTTTGGAAATGGTGTATACGGTTTAGTCTGCCTTTATTCTGCATTAGTATAATAGCTGCCAAGCTTAAAGCAGTCTTTTTTAAATGTTAAAAAAGGATTGTTGTATGTACACTTGATTGTCTTTTATTAATAAAAACTAGAGAAACTGTCACACAAAAGCATTTCTTTCAGGTTGGTTGAGTTTCCAAGTTATTATGCAGGACACTTATACCAAGCATTGGACACCGTCTGCCCAGTTTGCGTTGTAACTGGCCTTGCTATTCTGCTGCCTACATCCAAGTTGTAGTAGTTATCTGAAAAGGAATGGAATGGGAGAACAGGGTTGTTAAAATCACACTATACAAGTATTAACAGTTGAAAAACAATTGATCATGTAAATCCTCAGTTCAAGATAGGCCTTTCTTTCCATGCAATTTCAGTCATTTGGAAAAAGGCAGTAAGACAGTTTCTCCTGTCTTATTGCAGAGGAAACCTTGGTGTACTTCATAGATTCCTCCAAAGGGACAGATAGCATTGAGCAACTCAAGAAGATGAATGGGCTAAGGTATATTTTGCCTCATTTATCTGCTTACATTGGGGGAAATGGGTTGAATTTTCAGTGAGATAAAAACCCTAAAATATTCAGTCAAATCAAACTAGGACAGAGAAGGGGCTTGTACTTATTTTTTGGAATTTATAAGGCAGCCTAAGGTTTCCTTTCAGCAACAGGCTCTTTAGACAATAGAGGCTTCCATCCAAAAGATCAGGGAAAGAAACATTATGTATCAAGCAGCCCAGTGATGTTGTAACCATGCTAGACTTTTTAAAGAATAAAGGAGGATGGAAGAAACCTTGACCATTTTACACTTGTAAAAAATAAATGCAAACTCTTCCTACTTCACCTTTTGTTTTCTACCCAGAAAGGACAAATACTAGCCAACTATAGTCCTGCTAGCATTTATCTATCTATTATCTATTGAGATAAAGGGTTCTATGGAAAGCAAAATATCCAAGATCAGTTGCAGCCTGATCATGGGATTGAATTTAGTATCCTGTATAATCCAGTGCTGTCTGATTTTATATCTCATACAAAGTCATGTTTTCCTTTCAAATTTGTCATGCGCATTTTGGCTAACACTAATTTAAAATTCCTGTTTTACTTACCATGCTAAGTCACAGTGGCCATCAGAAAGTGAACAATAACATTATTTCATTATTTTGAATAGGATAAGTTATATAAAGGCATATTTCTCCAAAAATCACTGTTAGACAGTAGTTCTAAGCTAAACAAATAGAGTTGAACCTTTCCACCCAATTTCTTTCCTGAACGGGTGGCAACATTTTTCTCAGATGGCCAAGCAAGGTCAGATTAATACTAGAAGTACTCAGAATTTTAGGGTTGTATACGTTAGGAATACTTTGAAAGCTTTCTGGAAGAAGGTAATGGCAATCCACTTCTATAACTCTGTCAAGAAAATTCCATGGATTTGATTCTCAGGAGTCATGCCAGACTTAAGGACTTTTATTGGGTTTCTTGATAATCTTTGTGTGCAGTACTTAACATCCTACGAAAGGATGCAGTTCCATTCCACTCGGAGAGATCCATTATCAAGTGTATGTTATATATACATACAGTAAAATGGGCTGTAAAAATGGTTACTCAGCAATTATTTCATATTTGAAATTCATATAAACCGCATCTGTTTTTCTGCTTAAATAATTTCTAAAAATGGAATACTCATACACAATTAACATTTTTCACTCGCCTTTCAAACCTATATTTTTGTCCAGCTCTTTAAACTATTTTAAGGAGAGACTAGAAATATGGTACGGGGCTGAAACTTCTGAAACTGAGGATCTCAAGAAAAATACAAATAATCTTATGAGAAACAGCCTCAAATAACTGGCAGCATCTGAAGTCATAACCACAACATACCTTTAGCAAATGCATAGTAATCGTATCCATCCCCGTTCTCCTCATTAGGAACAGAAATAACAGAATTAAATTCTTTGGGAAATCCTCTCCAATATGATGTAATTTTAACCTCTGGCTGTAGTACTCCTGCAAACACAAAACAATCTCTTAAAATTACAAAGATGATATAAAACCATTCAGAAGATATTTTAATGACACACAACCCCCTGTGACAAAACATTTAAAGATCAAGATATAATCAACCTCCCTACAGTTGGGCTGCTTCATTTGGAGCTTATTTTCAGAACTATAGCATTGCACAACCTAATTAATCGTAGCCACAAAACAAGGACCATGCCTGTCGAATGATGGGTGACCCGAATGACTGGGTACTGCCTTATTCGGATGCTACGGAAGATCTGACGAGATTGTACTGCACGTCCAAAGCGTCTCTGCCTCAGAACCAAAGTCTTTGGTTTATAAACTGGATAATTCACAGTTACAACTTTCTTCTTACACTTCTTTGGTTTTTGTTTGTAGATATATTGTTGAACATTGCCACCTATAGGAGAAAAGTAACACAGTGAAACCAAAAGTAATACAGTACAATTTCACAAATGACGGATTGCAGCAAACTTAAACTAAAATTTTAACTGCCTCATCCTAATTGCATAGCATTCAGTGGATTTGTTTGTTACTGTGTTCAGGAAGGTGTCTGGATGGAAATTTAGCTTGTTGCAGCCAAACTCTGCTAAATGAACAAAGTGGTCCATTAAATCAAACAGGAATAAGTATCCTTCGGTTACTTTGATTTCAAGAACAAATGTGACACGGGGACGGTATTAATTGTTTATATGCAATAAAACGAATGCAGATACAGTGAGGCAACAATTAACATAATATTTTTGATAGAGGAAGGAGCTTAATAGCAGGGGTGGGATACAACAGGGTTAACTACCGGTTCGGGATTTTCGAAGTTCGGTGATTTATGATGTGCTTCCCTGCATGCTGCAAGTGAGCCTCGCACCAGTAAATCGTCATCAGCATGAAGCAGCCTTTGAAACAGCCCTCTTTTCTGCTTTTTTAACTGCAGCTGTGCCTCGTTCGGCAGCTGAAGTTGAAAAATCAGGAAATAAAGATCAAGTAAAAGCCCAGGTGGGTGGGTGGGTGGGTGGACAAAAACATCAGCAGACATAGAACCTCCATAGAACCAGTAGCTCTGAAGAGCAGCAGACATAGAACTGGTTCGATGTCTGCTGCTCTTCAGAGCTACCGGTTCTACGGAGGTGGACACAACCGGTAGAAACCCACCCCTGTTTAATAGTATTAAACAATAACCAGACTTAAAGATACATATTTAAATTGTTACGATAAAGCCATCTTCTTATCAGTAAGAATAAAGTAGCAACACCATTTTTTAAGTTTAAAAAAAAATCAGAATGCTATGGATGCTACTTTAATATGTTTCCACATTCATGAAATGCCTAATGCTTCTTTGAAATTGACTGCTACTATGCATCATTCCACTGCTTCCCTTTGAAACTACTATTTTCCTGCTGATTTAGTTAAGTCACTTATTTGACTTAAGCATCAAAGAGTCTCTTATTATGCTGAATGACAGGTGTACCAGCAAGAGAAAGAAGCCCATAATGCAATCTATTTCAAAGAAATCAGCTTCATTAGTCAGGTTTTAACTGCACCTTCCCACTGAGTCCTGCTGTATTGCCCCATTGTGATCCTAGGATAGAACAGCGAAAAACATCAGGAGCAAATCTTTAGTGTTATATATGTGAAGATCATCCCACTGCACAGCTAAAATCCCACTGTGCAGCTACCTTTATTGGCCAGAAGCCATATAGATGCTAGAGGCAAATGATCACTTTACTCACAATGGCAAAAGCATCAATTCAGACTACACAAGGGAAGACCGGTGGTACACCACTCCTGTATTTTTACCAAGATGACCACATAGATAGAAAATATAAAAGGATTTACCACTTCTTTAATGCACCTGATAGACACGGGAAATCAACAGACTTACCTTCTTTGAAAAAATGCACAGATTCTGGTCTGTTTCTGTAGTGAGCTACTGAAAGAGCTCCCATAATTTTCCCATTCAGTCCTCCAAATCCTTTTACAATCAGCTTAGGATAGCCAGCATCCATTACATCATTGGTGAAGCGCCAGTATTGGGACCCCTGAAAAGTGCAATGCTAGCTGAAGTTACACCAACACCTAAGGCATATGTTGCATTAGACTCTGATGCAACTTGTAATTTGTTCATGAAGAAATGTAACATGGAGCTTGAAAATTTTTCTTCTACAGAGAAAAACATGCAAAATTTAAACAAAAAACAGTGGAAGTGTGTAGCCAAATAAACTATTCGTAAAAATCTAAGGGCTTCTTAAAATATGTAGGCATGATTTACTTAATGCTTTGATTAGCCTCACTACTTATTGTTTTTATTCGCCTTATTACCACTTTTCACAACTGAATGCCAGATTAACAGCACAATTGCAATTCTATACAAATAAATTTAAAGCAATATAAAAGTGGCAGAAAATGCTATTGAAACAGGAATTGCCTTGTAGAAGTATGCACCTGGAATTCTGTTTAGAACTAACCAAATCCCAGAGAGTACAAACCACCACTAAGACTACCTTCCACTATGTCTTGATGGCTGATTGAAAAACACAGTGAAGTAAATAACATAGAAGAAACATCAATCCAGTTTTGCTTCTGATACAGAAAGTTATAGCTCTCTCTCTCTCTGTGTGTGTGTGTGTGTGAGAGAGGGGGGGGGAGGGAGAGAGAGGTGTTTCAGAAGTGCTTTGCAATTGCCTCCTTCCTAGGACTGAGAAGGAGTGACTGGTCCAGGATCACCTGGCTGGATTTATATGTAAAGTGGGATTAGTCTTCCTAATTCTAGCCTGATGCCTTAACCATTACAACAAACTGATCCCATTATTTACCCTATAGTAAACTTAGTTTGGTGAAGTTTCTAGAACTAGCATTCTTCAACTTGTTGATCTTCAGGTGGAACTATGAGTCCAGGAATTCCGAGTCATTTCTCCTATTCCTTCAGAGATAGTTCACCAGGAAGAAGGACTACAAACATATATTTTAACAGTGGATTTGAAGTAAGCATAGAGAAACAGAGTGTCCCATTTATTATCTTAGGTTACATGGAAGGAATTAGCTTGAATCTTTTTATAAGCATAAATATTTTCTATAAACAAGTACATGTTAACCTGACCCACCTGTGTTCCTGCTAAGCTAAGTTTATTTATGAGGCTTTGGGAGCAGGACAGTTTTAAGGCAAATTGGCCTTCAAAATTCCTGGCAATTCATCTTAGAGGATCTTAAGACAGTACATCAGAGGTATGCAATTTGTTGTCCAGGGGCTGTCTGTGCCCCTGTACATAAGTCCCTGTGCATAATGTACAGCTCCAGAGCCTCTCCAAAAGTTGTCATCAAATTCACAAAGTTTAATAGGACAATTATGTTTTAATTTAATTTTAATTTTATTTAAATGCAAAAGATACAAAATGAAATTGTTTTTGTTTTGGTCCCAATTACTTCTTAAAGTGCAGCCCCCATATGACCTTAAAGGGGCCAAGTGTATTTAATGCCTGAAAGTTAATGAACTTTAATGATTTCATTTCATTATGCTTTGTGCAGAGAACGTCATCATGTGTGTTCATGCATACAACCAGACCATTGACTTCTCCAGCAAAGCCACTTCTTTTGATGTCTTCAAAAGAAATCTGTTGATTTGTAACAAGTTGCCTATACAATAAATAAAGTGTGGGAGATTTACCTGATCATCATCTGTTGATCAATAATATCTTGTTTTATGTCACTTCATGTAACATTTCAGATTTTTTTTTAATTACACTTTCAATTTCTTAACTCCTATGGTACTAAGACTCACATTGTGGAAAAGAAATATGACTCACCTTGAAAAAGAAGGTTTTGCCGTCACAGTTACATCTGGAGAACACAGTGTCAATGGGGGAAGGGATATGCCATCCCTCAGAGATTTTACGAGGTTGAGGGGAGGGTGAACTTGTTCCATTTAGCAGCCAGTAATAATGATCTGCAAAACCAAGTCAATACCAGTGTTATAGAAAGAGAAACAATATATTAATACTCAACTATGAGCCGCTTAACAACATGGCAGATTTTACAGTAAATAGAAATTTGTAGCAGATGAATTGGTGGATGGCCCATAATAGCCTGGGTAACTAGTTTGTAGAATTCTGTGCAAACATCACCCATCCAGCCTGCACTTGTGCTAAAATATTGTTCCAAACGTTTCTAAACACTATGGGGAATGCTGAGTTTGGGTAATTTATGAGGGTTGTAAATCATCTCTATTAAAGTTAATGGTTTATTTCTAAGTTGCCCAAATGATCTTGCTCCAATTCTGGAGAGTGCCTTCTGAATGTGGTAGTGCACATTAGCAGTGCAAATTTCATTGTAAGAACCATTATGTGAATATATCTTCTGATAAAGTTAGAGAAGGTCTTGATCAGAACTACCAACTACCATATAACTTCACCCTGATATGGGGCTGAAATATTTATGACAAAATGAATATTTTATTCTGTAATTCTGTATTATTTTGTCCAAAACTTAAGCTCTGTCATGTGCTACTCACCTCTGAACACCGCAAGTGATCCATTTTGTAGAGGGACAATCCCATCTACCGGCTTCTTATTACACAAATTCATCTCTTCTGGTACATCTAATAAATAATTAACCTTTTTAGTTTTAGTTTTAAAATCCATGTTTGATTTGATTTGATTAAAAATGAACCCCCAAATTTCCATCACAGAGAGAGAGACAGAGACAGGCAGACAGACAGAGAGAGACACAGAGACAATGCAATGTTTCCTAAAACTAAAATGCAGTACTTTGAATTAAGGAATAATGCACTGGATTAATATATTATTTTTACCTGAAATAGTTGTGATCTTTCAAAAAAAAAAACATGCAACTCATATGATTAACAACGTGCTTAATCCAGATAAGTTATGTAATTTAAAAGAATGCTGCTTGGTATATTCTATAACATTTCAACTTTTTATATTTAGAAAAATATAGCTGATTCTTGTGTCATTCATTCTGTGTCAACTGTGGAAATTCATTGGGAAATTAGGTGGGAATAGTGAAGTTCAATTTATTTTGTCAAATATTTCCACTGCACTCATTCTAATATGAAAATAAATTAGAAATGCTAAAGAAATATGACATTTTGGTAAAGTATTAATCCTCCAATCAGGATCTAAGACATCCACCTAGCTTTCATGCATAAGGGAAGTGAAGAATTTAAAATCTGGATTCTAAACTTGTACCTTAACTATTATATCAAACTGGTTTTCTAAGTGTATGAGCATTTACCTAGTTTATAATTATTAAATGCTTTTTCTAGTCAAAAAGTTGGCCATTTACCAACTTGTTGGTCTTGGACTTACAATCTCTGCTAACTTCCCCACAGACTTTCTCCAAGCCAGCTTCCTACAAAGAAATTCAACGGGGAAGCCAGCATGAAGTCAGAAGTTGGTTTCACTGCTTTTTTGGCCTACCCATGGTCATTATGTTTCTCTGTTTAGGTAATGATGTATCTCTGAAAAGATGTGTCACGGGTTACCAATATACAACTAAAGACTTTATTAAGCAACTCATTAAATATATATTCCATTTTAAAAAATAAGTTTGTTCACCAAGATTAGATCATAATGATAGACCGGTCACAAATCGGGGTGAAATTCAACCTTCTCACACTACCTCAGAAGAGGTGGTAGGGACGATTTGAATTGGTTGGCCCCATCCACCTCTGGCCACCTTCTTCTTTTTAGAGACTTGAGTCCCACCAAGCCACTCCCACCAAGCCATGCCCACAGAGCCAGTAGAGAAAAATTTTGAATTTCACCTCTGGGTCACATTAATCTTTAAAGAACTGATAGGAGGGCCAAAATGTGTGGGGGGCATGAAAATACCAAACAAACATGAATAATACAGCTCAAGCCCCAAATGCTTAGAGGCTTAATTATAGTACTTTAAGAAAGAACTATTCAACAAAGCTTTCAATGATCTCTTTTGGAGCACGACAGTATTTTCCAAATATGTTCCTTTCCAAATCTTCAATTTCCATCATGTCCAACCATGGAAGGCTACGGTTAATGGGAATTGTAATATAATGTCTGAGGCCTGAAGCTTATATCTTGATTTAGTCATGAAGTTTGAGGATAATATTCAGGTAATTGCTATTTTTTTCAAATTACCCCACCATAAAATACAGGTGGAGGAACAATTTTGAACTTAATAGAAGAAAGGCAAAGTACAATTCAAACAATGACATAAACCACCTCATCAAATTATGTAACAATTCTCACAAAGCATATTTCCAAATTGCAAAGAAACAATTATCCATCAATAAGAACCCAAGAATAAAATTTAAGATTTCAAAAATAGAGCAGGACATAAAGAAAAAAACTTCTGGAAATACACAAGATTTTAAGAAAAAAAACCCTTGTTTTTAAGGCTATAAGGTTAATTCAAATATATTGGTGCTCCTGAGATCATTATCATTTTGGTCTAGAACATATCTCTTCTTCTTTTAATAAAAAGAAGGACTAGGGATAACATGATAGCACGGTTCCAATATCTCAGGGGTTTCCACAAAAAAGAGGGAGTCAAGCTATTCTCCAAAGCACCTGAGGGCAGGACAAGAAGCAATGGATGGAAACTAATCAAAGAGAAAAGCAACCTAAAAATAAGAAGAAATTTCCTGACAGTTAGAACAATTAACCAGTGGAACAACTTGTCTCCACAAGTTGTGAATTCTCCAACACTGGAAGTTTTTAAGAAGAGATTGAACTTCTGAAATGGTATAGGATTTCCTGCCTAAATAGAGGGTTTGACTAGAAGACCTCCAAGGTCCCTTCCAACTCTGTTATTCTATTCTATTCTATTCTATTCTATTCTTCCAATCTCCCTAAATAACAGCCCAATCTTCCTACACACAATTCCCCACTGACACATACATCTCAATTCCTTTCAGAAACACAGTTATGATGTTCAGACTTATTATACATTATTACTATCATACAGGGCTCTAATACAGCGATGTACATAAAAAGAAAATTGAATATACCTTTGTACAATAGCGGTGTAGCAATCTTTTCTGGTTGAACATAGGTTGTAGTCTTGTTGATAATCATCTGTGGAGATATAGTGGAAATGGTAACATCTCTCAGACTGGAGTAACAGATGACTTGCCTTTGTGTTGTAGGTTTAACAATAGTGCACCAAGTACAGGAATATGATGTAATTTTGTTTGTTGTAGAAGATAGGGTGCTGAAAGTTGTACTTACTTGTGTTACTGTATTCTTGTTAGTTGGATTTTCTTTTGTGGTTCCTTTATCTGAAACAAGATTAATTTTTTTATTAGTTATAATGCCTGGATGTTCAGGTTTATTTATTTGAGGGGAGGTTGTAGTTTCAATAGTTAATGTCCGAGTAATTTTGGTAACGGTGTCTGCCCTTCTCTTTTTATCATTATCATTTGGGCTAGGTAAACTAAGATTTGATTCTGTTGTGATAGCTGTAGTTTTTGTGGTGTTACTGCCTGGCCTGTCATCTCCCTCAAAATTAGCAGAATTACTTAAAGGTTTAGATTCTGTTGTGATGCTGAAAGTTGTCTGTGTGTCAGTTTCTGCTATTGTTGTCTTGGCAACTGTTGCAGTTGTTTCCAGTCCATTGATAGCATCATTTTTGGGAGAAGGTGACTTTCCTGATATATCAATATATTTTCTTATTGTAGTTTCTTTTGGTCTTTTATTTTTAACATTAACTTCAGGAATTGACATGTCACTTCTTTGGTCCATTGTCATTGCTTTTATGACTGCAGTCGTTCCAGTTAGGAAGATGTTTCTGTTATCAGATCTGGTTGTATCCATTGGATTAATCTCTGCAATTGTTGGCTTTGTAACTGTATTAAACTTGTCATTGTTTGTTATCTCTGGATTAGTCACGGTAATTGTTGTACCTATAACATCAGTAATCTTTTCCAGGTTGTCATGAATGATCATATCATCTGGACTGATTATATTTTCTGGATCAGTGTGTGTAACTCTTATTTCTGTCACTGCAATAGTCCTGTCTAGATTGTCACCATAATCATCTTTATCACGAGCAGTTTTGTCCTCCTGATTAGTAAAAATTGTTGTGCCAGTAAAAGGCATAGTCTTATCTGGTTTGACATCTGTAATGATATCATCTTGATTGGGTGTACCATTGTGATCAGTCAGCACAAAGGTTGCAACTATGACTGTAGTAGTATTGTTAGGATTGTCATGTTTGTCAATACTATCAGGTTTGGTTGAGTAATCCAAATTAGATGGTGAGATTGTTGCTCCCATCATTGCCATAGTGCTGTCTGGATCAACATTTTTATCAGTTCTCTCAGGATTGATTGGGGCTTCTGAATTTATTGATGTCATTGTTGTCTCTGTGACTGGAGAGGCTGATTCTGGAATGTCACTTTTACTAATTCCATCAGGATTGGTTGAATCTTCTGAATTCATTGGTGTACTTATCTCTACAAATGGAGTTCTTGTTTCTGGATTCTGATTTATATATATTCCATCGGGATTAGTTTTATATTTCAGATTAGAAGGTGTAAACGTAGCTTTTGTAATTGCAGAGATTTGGTCAGTCATGTCAGTTTTATAAATCTCATCAGGACCAGTTGTGTAATCTGAATTTGTTGGTGTCCTTGTGGTCTTAATGACAGGAGCATTTGTTTTGATATTTGGAATAGTGGGTGTAATTATTGATTGTGTCATGGAAAAAAGTCTTTCTGGATTATCCCTTTTAGGACTGGATTCATCTTGACCAGACCTTATGATTGCTGTTTCTGTGACTGCTGTACTTCTCTTTGGCTTGTCACTTTTACCAATCCCATCAGTGCTGGTTGTGTCATCTGTTTCTAGATTGTCACTCTTGTGACTAGTCTCATCTTGGCCACTCTGTGTAATGGCTGTTTCTGTCACAGCTGAAGTTCTCTCTGGATTGTCACTTTTATCAGTTACATCAGGACTTGTGTATTCTGAATTTGTTGCTGACATTATTGCTTTTATGGCAGCTGTGCTTATTTCTAGATTGTCACTTTTGTGACTGGTCTCATTTTGGCCAGACTGTGTAATGGCTGTTTCTGTCACGGCTGAAGTTCTCTCTGGATTGTCACTTTTATCAGCTACATCAAGACTTGTGTATTCTGAATTTGTTGCTGACATTGTTGCTTCTGTGACAGCTGTGCTTATTTCTAGATTGTCACTTTTGTGACTGGTCTCATCTTGGCCAGTCTGTGTAATGGCTGTTTCTGTCACGGCTGAAGTTCTCTCTGGATTGTCAATTTTATCAGCTAAATCAGGACTTGTGTAGTCTGAATTTGTTGCTGACATTATTGCTTTTATGACAGCTGTGTTTGTTTCTAGATTGTCACTCTTGTGACTTGTCTCATCTTGGCCGTTCTGTGTCATGGCTGTTTCTGTCACGGCTGAAGTTCTCTCTGGATTTTCACTTTTATTAGCTACATCAGGACTTGTGTATTCTGAATTTGTTGCTGACATTATTGCTTTTGTGACAGCTGTGCTTATTTCTAGATTGTCACTTTTGTGACTGGTCTCATCTTGGCCAGACTGTGTAATGGTTGTTTCTGTCATGGGTGAAGTTCTCTCTGGATTGTCACTTTTGTCAATTATGCTAAGGCTATTTGTGTTATCTGAATGTGTTGGTGTCTGCCCTGTGTCTGTGACAGAGATGCTTGTTTCCGGATTGTCATTTTTGTGATTGGTCTTATCTTGACCAGACTTTGTGATTGCTCTTGTCACTGCAGTAGTTCGGTTTGATTTGTCACTGTTATCAACTCCATTGAGACTGGTCCTGTCATTCATACTGGTTGTGATAATTGTTGATTCTGTCACTGCTGACATTTTGTCTGGATTGTTCCTTTTATCAATTCTATCAGGACCAGTTCTGTGTCCTGAATTTTTTGGTGTCCTTCCTATCTCGGTGACAGGATTGTTTCTTTCCAGATTGTTATTTTTATTACTTGTCTCAAATGGACCAGTCTGTGTAATTGAGGTCTTTGTCACTGCAGTAGTTCTGTGTGAACTGTCACTTTTATCAATTACATGAGGTCTGGTTTTTTCATGTGAATTAGTTAGTGACATTGTCGCCTCTGTGACAGACATGCTTGTATCTAGATTGTCCCTTTTATGACTGGACTCATCTTGTCCAGTCTGTGTAATTGCTGTTTCTGTCACTGCTGAAGTTCTGTCTGGATTGTCACTTTTATCAACTGCATCAAGACTAGTTCTTTCATTTGGAGTAATTGGCGTAATTGTTTCTTCAGTCACTGCAGAAGTTCTATCTAGATTATCATTTTTATCAATTCCAACTGGATCAGTTGTGTAATCTGAATTTGTTGGTTTCCTTGTTGTCTCTCTGACTGTAATATTTCTTTCTACACTGTCATTTTTATGACTTTTCTTACTTTGACTAGTCTGTTTATTTGTGGTGTCCATTGTTGGAGTAGTTTTCTCTGGATTGTCTCTTTTATCATGTTCATCAAAAGTTGTTGGTGTTGTGTCTGCTCTTCTGTTTGCATGTTTAATATCTGTTGCTACAGTCTCTTTTCTTGCAGTAGTTATATCTTTTGTATTTGTTTCATCCATTGTTGTACTTGTTTTCATTGTTGCTGTAACTTTTTCATAGAAACTAGGTTCATTCTTATCATCTCTTGACATTGCTACAGTAGTAGTAGCTCTGTTAGACATCCTTGTTATTGTTTTAAGTGTGAAAGGCATGGGGTTTGAAGAAATAACATTTTCATGTTTCTTCATAGTTACCATAGTTTCGGCAGGCAATGATATTCTACTGGTTGTAGAAGTAGCACTAGATTGCAAACCTAATGGTTTTGTGGTAGTAATTTTGAAGAGTGAAATAACATGCTCAGAATGGGGATTTGGGAAATAGCTAACATAATCACCCAGAGTTGTTGTAATACCTTTATTTCCTTGGGTTGTGGGCTCTGTAGTACTCTGCTTTGTAGAAGTAGATGGCATCTTCACAGTAGTTGTGGTGTGGGATAGTGTTGTGGTACTTGTGGTGGATGGCTTATTTGTGGTGGTGATGGTGGTAGTTGTGGGTGGCAGTTTTGTTGTTGCTGTGATTGGTGGCAGCTTTGTGGTGGTACTTGTCGTGGATGGCAGCTTTGTGGTGGTGGTGGTAGTAGATGGAATTGTGGTGCTGGTGGATGGCAGCTTTGTTGTCATTATTGTGGTAGGTAGTGGCTTTATAGCAGCAGTGGTGGATGTTAGCTTTGTTGTGGTTGTGGCTGTGGTAGAAGCCATTTTTTTCATAGTTGTAACAGATGGCTGCCTTGTGGTTGTGGTTGGAAGCAGTGTTGTTGTTGTGGATGATGTAGATGGCTGACTTATGCTTGTGGTGGATGGCATCTTTGTTGTGGCTGTGGTGGATGGCATCTTTATTGTGGCTGTGGTGGATGGCACCTTTGTTGTGGTTGTGGTGGATGGCACCTTTGTTGTGGTTGTGGTGGATGGCACCTTTGTTGTGGTTGTGGTGGACGGCATCTTTGTATTAGCTGTGGTGGATGGCATCTTTGTTGCGGCTGTGGTGGGTGTCATCTTTGTTGTGGCTGTGATGGATGGCAACTTTGTTGTGGTTGTGGTGGGTGACATCTTTGTTGTGGTTGTAACAGAAGGCTGCCTTGTTGTAGTGATATTTATAGTAGTTGTGGTAGCCTTTATTGTGACTGCATTGCCTTCCCCACTACCATCATCCTCTGAAATCACTTTCACTGCTTTGGATGTTGAAGATTTTCTTCTTGATTTTGATGCTTCATGAGCTTAAGCAAAAAAAAAAAGGGCAGAGGAAGAAAATTAAACATTCTATTTTTCATTTCGAAAAAGTTTCCCCTGCCAACTTTTCAACACAGTGCTTCAGGTCCCATAGATTTAAAATGATGAAAGGAATCACCAGGTCTGAAAGCATTAGCAACACATTTTACAGATTTCTATTAAAGTAATGCTAGTTGCATACCAATTAACAAACCAGTAGTTTGTCATGTTTTGCAAAATTAATTCTGTATTTCAGAAGAGAAAAAAGAGGTTACGGAATCATTAGCTATTTATTGACACAATTTCTCTTACTGTATGATCCAATTAAAAAAAATCTAAGCTCAAAATACTTCTGAATATTGTCAAAATATTTGAATGGGTTTATACTTTTATCATATGGTTTTGCAATTAATATAAATCAAAGGGGGGCAGGGGGTGGAAACCTTCATTTCTTTTTGCCTCAACCACTGGCCTCTGAAACTGAAGCTTTCCAAGGCTTCAAATGTCATAAAAGAACACACCAGTAACAGACTAAGGAAAATTTGAAATTCTGTGACATCCTAATATCAACTTTACTTCTTCCAGTTTTTTTACAATGTGATAGAAATTGTTTTAAATGGAAACACAAAAGAGAAGTAAATGTTTTGTCTTCTGGCTTGTAG
Source organism: Laticauda laticaudata (assembly GCA_004320025.1). NCBI lineage: Eukaryota > Metazoa > Chordata > Lepidosauria > Squamata > Elapidae > Laticauda > Laticauda laticaudata. The sequence goes on from BHFT01005973.1 coordinate 55,650, forward strand.
CTTTCCAGATTGCACTAACATGTTTTTCGGTTTATTGACATCTACTCAATACTCCAAATAAAATCCTCAAGGTTTATTTATACTTACTCTCTACTGGAAGATTAGCAGAAAGATCCAAAGGTGTGGTTAAAAATAAGTCAAGATGGTGGCTGAAACAGTGGAATCAAAGCTATGTCTGTTTTTTTTTAACATGCATTGCATATGCAACACATGTAAGACATAAACAGAACATTGCTCACATCATCATGGTCATTATATTGACTTTTTTTTTACTTTATCCTGAATACACCCTTAAAGATTAGCAACCATTATTTTTAAATTTTGAAATACTTTTTCAAGATAAAAAAATGTACATTACTTATATGTCCGCTTCAATGCAATCCTTATTCCTGGATGTGTAAAAATGGTCAGAAGGCATACCTCTGGTTTCTTGTTCTTCTATTGCCTTATCATTATTGTTGCTTGTATCCCCAGTTTCTCCTAATGAAGCTGTTTCTCTCCGAATTGATGAGGATTTTGAAGATGTAGAAGACTGTTCAGAATGCTCTACAGTCATCAGAAAGATAAACATTCTAGAGATTATAATTCTTGTTCACAGATGGAATCCCTGGGAAGGTGGCACACATAATTTGAGTCTTTAGGTTGCATGTGACCCACACCTCCCAAATTTTGGATATGGCCCACCAAAGCTTCCAAATTTGATCCCACAGCTATATTTTTAAGAAGAAAAAAACTTTAAAATAATTAAGATCATGCAGAGATCATTCAACTGTCTTAAATTTTATATTTAATGGTTCCATTTATAGATAGTCCTCAATTTATGATCAGTCACTTTGCAATCGTTCGAAGTTACAACAGACCAGAAAAAGGAGACTTATGATCCATAAAGTTCCAATGATTGTAGCACCTCCACAACCATGACCACATGTACAGCCGTTTGCAGCATCCCACAGTCACATGAATGCATTTCACGATGGTTTTAACAAAACCTAGCACTTCCAGTTTTTGGCAAAATCACACCAAGAGTGTGTAATATAAGGCTATCATGGCAAACAATAGTAATTTGGTAGATTACATAACGATCATATTTGAACAACTCCCTGTAAAATATCCCTAAATTGATTTGGGCCATGCTAAAGGGCACCCAGACTTTCTTTACCTCTCCTTCTCAATCCATACATTTCTTCAAAGGCTTTGTGTAGAAATAACATAACTGCTGATAAGCTTCTATTAGCACCAAAAATATTAAGCTCCATTAGATGTATAATGTGGACAATATTTGAAAACAGGATGGTATGACTTTTGTATCTTTTCAGAGTAGAAACTGAAGGATCCTAAAACTTGTCCTGAAGTTGACTCTTCATAAATATATAAATTGTAAATATTTCAGATTTTGAATGTTGATATTCCAAGTCAACATTTTTAGATACCTGCTGGACTATTATAATTTCCAATCCAAAAAATACTTACAAACCAAAATCTCAAGGTCTTCAGGGTTCAAAATGAAAAAAGCCAATTATGAATGAAAATATAGGTATATAAGTATATCTACATAATTAAGATTTTCATCAGCTTTTCTTTTTTCTCTTCCATCTTAAAACCTACTTCAAAACAACTGTAATGAAATACAGTGTTTTCTCTGTGTGTATCCATATATATACATTTATGAGTGCATATTTGTCACACTATTTACTTTTAGATTAAACAACATTATGCAAAATGTAGACATGGATAAGAAGTGATAAATGCATAAATGCATAAAGTAAGGAAAAATAAAGCAACATTGTTACAATTGGTTTCCATTAGGATCATTCACTATGCTTCATATTTTTCTGTTGCAAAATATTCTTGATTTCTTTCTATCAATCACCACTTCATATACTGCTTTTGTTCTTTAAACATTTTACCATTCTCTTTTTGAGGCTCATAGCAGTCTCAGTTCTTTATTCTGGAGAATCAGGCTTTCTGCAATAATCTTGGGCAGTGAGAGAACAAAGGAACACTTTCTGCTAAAGCCAAATGCAGTCCGTGTCAAAAAAAAGGGGGGGAGGGGTCAAGGAAGGTCCCTCAACAGCAGGTTGAGTAGGTAGATTCATCGAACTAATGCGCACTTAAGTTCCAAAAAACTATACAAGATGGATAAGTATTTGGCTAACAGGCCAACCATAGCAATCAATATTGCAAATTAGATTCTGTGGAAACCACTTAAAGGATGGATCATTGTGACTGAATTTTAAAAAGTGTTTATCAATTCCAACTTGTGTCTTTTTCCTGAACCATGAGGTACAGATAAGAAAATTATATTTGAGTGTGTGTGTGTGTGTGTATACATTGACTGCTAAAACACATTTACTGCCTCCACAAAAATTCAGGTAAGTTTACCTTCCACAGTTTCATGAGACACCGTCTTGTGCTTCTTCTTCTTTAAAAACACTGGTTTTGGATTAATTTTGGGTGAACGTTTGGTTGTTGATTTTGGTTTGGAGGTTGTGGCTGGTGGCTTGGTAGTGCTGGTCGTTGCAAGAGTAATTGTTTTGAGGATTGTTTTGGGGATTGTCAAGGGAGCTCTTGTAGTGGTGACAGTCACTGCTCCTGAACAGTCAAGCATAAACAGTAGATCTCAGTTGAAATTGTTTATGTATAACTTACTTAGCTGATTTAATTTTGTAATTATTAGCTATTTACTATTTTAGACAAAAGGCTTGTTAAAAGAAAGTCCATTTTTTAAAAACTCCACATTTCAGCTCTGACTTACCAAATTCTGCCTGCCCACTGCCACCTCAATAATTTTTAAAGTAAAGCTTAGTAGTAGGAATAGTTTTGTCTAAGAATAGAAACAGGTTTAAATTTAATTGTTGTATACCCAAAATAAGATAAATTTGCTGTGATCAATGACAAACTTACAATATAACTTAAAATAATACTGTATAATAAAAATATATTATAATATTTTGTAGTCCAGCAAATGACATATAGGGAAAAATGACATATAAAAAAGAACCCAAGATTTTGGACTTCTATGGTTAATATTAGAATGGCAAGTAAGTAATAGATATTCTGTAGGTGGCAACCAGGCTCCTGGAATTCACTCAAGGAAAGGATAAATCACCTGGCTTGCCATACTTCATGAAATGAGAAATTTCATACAGCCTAATCCACAAGGTCACAGCCTCTGAGAAACAAGCATGTTATGAGGAAACTACAATACCACTGTGGAGTTAAAAACTTGAATCCTGTTAAAGTGAAGGACCACCAATGTTTTGAAGCAGTAATATTTGCAAAAGAAGAACCTACAGCATACCTGTGGTTAAAACCTCCATGATTCAAGAGGCAGACCTATAACTTCAATAATTTATCTATTTATTAGATGTTCTTGTAACAAAATCTGGAACAAGCCATATAAAGGCATGTTATTTTTACTGAAGGTATAAACATATGACTAGTCTATTTTTCCCCCTTTTGTTCAATTGTATCTGATTCTCAGAAATTTAATGGACAACTCCCTGCACTTTCCTTGATGAGGTTTTATGAAATGGTTTGCACTGCCTCCTTCCTAGGTCTGAGAGAAAGTTACTGGCCCAAGGTGGGACTAGAATTCACAGTCTCCCAGTTTTTAACCTGATGCCTTAACTACTTTACCAAATTGACTCTCCCCTGGTCTACAGAGGTGAGAAAACTATGTTCATCCTTGTGAACATTCATAAGGTTGAATGTTCCTCCAAATTTCCTTTTCAATATAGAAAACTGATATGTCAAGTTAATGTTCATGCAACATTTTCAAGTGCAAGGGCTGACCTGAATTGTAGCATTAGGAATAAATTCAAAAGTAAACTTCAGTGTCTATTTCAAGCTAGGTGTTGGAAACGAATCAAAAGATTCTAAGACTTACCTGAACAAGCCTCTTTAAAGTCTGGACAGCAGTTGCCAAATTTGTGACAATCTGGATCACAATCACACAGTCTGCCCCGGACATATTGGTCAGTACAGTGTCCTTTACAGGAGAATTCTACATGGGGTAATGGAGGAAAAATAGCACTCTTGTCTTCAGAATTGCAATTATATCTTCATTATATTACTACTATCAAGTTTCAATGGTGAAAATTAACATTTGTATAGAAGAATAGATTATTTTTAACAGTGGAAACATGATTGTGAATCCACACACTAGTCCCTGAAAACCCACTCATTCATTGTTGCCAAGTAGTTGTAAAAAAGCCCTAAACATTATACTAATTCATGATCTCAGAACGTAATCTCTAAAACATATTATTTAGATAATATAATTACATGTTTGGGGAGCATATTTGTTTTCTGTTTTGTAATTGTAAAGTTGTAAATATTTCTGTCAAAGACGAACCAGAGACCACGATCATGCACGGCTTTGATCCGTGCTTGCCCTGTTAGAGGGGTCCCTGAGGGACCGAACCATCTGACCCACCTTGTAGGGGTGGGGGGAAGAGGGGGATACTGCCAGCTGGGTTGAGGGGAGCCACATCTCCCCTCCCTGGTTTGGTATCTACTCCCCTAGAAGGCAGGGAGAAGTGGCAGTTTAATGGCTGCCCTGAAGACAGGAAGCTGCCGGGACTTAAGTTTGTGCTGGAAAGTGGAAGTGATAAGTGGCATGTAATTGGATAAAAGACTTTGAATACATTTTTTTATAACCCCGAAAAGTGGAAAGAAAGAGTCCTTGTTTGGAAGAATGGTAGCGGCGAATGGGGAATATAAGGTAAAGGAAAAACCAGAAATAAAAGAATTATATGAAAACAGAGATTAAATTTGAACTAATATACAGAATTGGACATTAATTAGGCATTGGCTTTTCCGTGTAAGATTAATGTTAAATTTATATTCCATATCCCAAATAATCCACGTATTTTAG